>JAEANM010022778.1:0-11522 GCA_017656035.1 Myanophis thanlyinensis
TAAAACCTGCCCGGACGCCCCAGACAGGACGTAAAAAGAGGACATGTCCGGGCAAAAGAGGACGGTTGGTCACCCTAAATAATATCAATTTTTTTTATTATCAAATTTATCTGCCGCCATTCTCACAGCAATGCTTCGAAGCAACTCTAAATACAGAAGTGGTTTTGAATCACATGCTTATTATATGGAGATTAGCACCCCTCTGCTATTCATTAAAGCATGCATGTCTTTTTTCAGGCTTCTATTACAGCTTGAAAAAAAAAACATTTTAACAATTGCGTCAACTTGGATGGATAGATTCCTTAAGCAGTAACCTCTTTTTTTCAGAATGGTACAGAAGCCTGAATACCCCATTCAGGCTTCTGTACCATTCTGAAAAAAAGAGGTTACTGCTTAAGGAATCTATCCATCCAAGTTGACGCAATTGTGTGGGTGGAGAAAGACTTTGATGAATATCAGGGAGATGCTGGCCTTGTAGTTGCATGATATCTGAAGCACTTCTGAATCATTCATGATGTGTGTATGGCCACAATATTGATCTGTAATGTTTTAGCAGCTGGTGAGTTAGACCTGTAATGGGTTGCTTGCTAGGACAGGAGAACAAACAGGGAGAAAAAGCATCCCAAGACAGCTGTTCAGAGCAGGAGCAATATAATTGGTAGGAAGGCCAGATGAAATAGCTGGACCCTCCTTGCTTCAGCAAACTAATTAGATGGTAATGAGTTATTCAGATGTTAATCCTTTTTTGTTACAGATCAACAGAATAATCAATCAGAAGCTGGATATTTTCAATCATGATGTGGTCCTCATATTTCATATTTTTAATAGCAACAGCACTTGGAATTATATACCGCTTTACAGTGCTTTACAGCCCTCTGTAAGCATATTGCCTCCCAAAATCTGGGTCCTCATTTTACGCGTCTCGGAAGGCTGAGTCAACCTTGAGCCTGGTGAGATTCAATTTGCCAAATTGCAGGCAGTCAGCAGAAGTAGCCTGCAGTACTGCACTCTAACCACTGGGCCACTCAGCTATTTCCTTAAATAGGAAAACCTTTAAGTTTGGCTGGCCTTTCCAAGGCTATATATTCTGGATGGGGATTTTTGGTTAAAGCTCCACAACTTTTATAAGGCAAGTCTATGTAGTTAGCAATAGTCATTCTCAATGGACCTTCCTCCAATCTCTGTGAGATATTACATGTAGATGTCAGCATGATGCAATTTTTTTTTTATCTTCATGGTGTTAGCTCTTTCATTAGAAATTATTACCTATTGATCAGATGCCTAATTATAGCTTGGGACCATAACTAGTTACTTTTTGCAGTTGTGATTGGAATTCCTGAATCAAGTTGAACCAGACCAAAGGCCTACCATTTTGTTCCCACAGTGATCAAGCAGATATTTATGGGAAGGGTAAGGAAGGTATGAGTGCCAGTGGGTTGTATTCTTTAGCAGTTCTTAAAAAGAGGGTGTGTTAGTTCTCCCTCTACCACCATGATCCCCAGGTTAAAATATTTTTCTACCCAGATTATGATTAAAGTATGTTTACTCTAAAGCTAAATCTCTTCACTTTGAATTACTAAATGCTATGTTTTGTTTGATTTTAAAGTGCTTCCCTTCATTTCTGATTCCCAACGGCTGAATTCTTTAACAAATAAAATGATTTGGAAATTGAAGTTCATTCAATCTTTTCCTTAGTTCGAGGACTGGTGTTACCTCTGTGTCCAGTGGCTGGGTAGGAAGGAAGACAAGTGTGGAAAACATGCCTCTCCTTCACTAGATGGGTGAACTCTAGGCGTGATTTCTAATGGGATCAAACTGCAGTATATTTATTGTAGATTACAATGCGACTGCCTTGAAGATACATAACTAATAAGATGTCTTCTCCTACTTTGCAGGGCTGGAGTTGCATATGACCCAATCTATATCAATAAATCAATTAAATTAGGTCTAAGAGAATTCAACAATGCCCTGAGGATCATAGCTCATCCTTGTCTGGGAATTCATAAAGAACTAAGAGAGAGGACCACTGGCTTAACTATACTCTGTGCTTATTGGTATAACGTACTAAACAAGTTTATCTGTAACTGTGGGTTAGGCAGACAATATGGGAAACAATGCTTACTTTCAGCTTCCTATCTAAAAATCTACATTTTTAAAAAGCATTTTGGGACCAAAAAGAGCAACCAGCAGCCTCACTGGGGTTAGAACCACACAGATAACTGTTAGCTAGAAGGATGAGTTAAATATAGGTTATCTTCCAAGTAAACTGGGTTAGGATGATACATAGAGGCTTATGGACACACAGGGGAGTTCACTTAACCAAATCCTGGGTACAAATTGTGGTGAAGGGATCTTGCCTTAATTATAATTTGATCTATGGTTTGGGTTAGGACCTCAGCGCTAAAGCTAACCATACTAATACTTAGTGTGTCCTGTAGGCCTGGTCTTTGTGTTTTTTGGTAAGAACCATTCTAGCCTTTTCCCCAAGAAGGGAGCATAAAAGAAACACATCATGCTAAGCTCCTTTTCCTTCAGAAGGAATTAGGCCCTAGGGCTATGGAGCCTCAGGTAGGTGGCTTTCCATTGATCGACCCACAGATGTTACATCAAATGAACTTCTTCCTGGTGATTCAGGCCTGCATATTTTACTGTGGTGAGCTTTTTCAGGACCTGGATCTTAGCTTCATCAGCCCACGCAGATGCTGTTTCAAAAAACAACACACAATTCAGCTCTGCAGCAATTTCTTGATCCCAGTGATTTACCCTCACTCATGCATGCTTATTGTATTCTTCTTCCTCATCAGTCAAGGGAAACTGGGAAGGGAGTTGCTTCCAGATGTGAAGCAGAAAAACATTTAATTACTATCATCTGGTTCCTGTGGCAGATGTGCCTCCAGCCCTTGCCTTCTTGCAGTGTGAATGAGGCACAATATTAAAAGCAAACCCATTAGCTTTATCATTGGTGGGAAGTGGTGTTTTTTTCTTTCTTTCATTTTGCCATACTTTCTTGTTGATCATTAATATAACAATATAACAGAATAACAGAGTTGGAAGGTACCTTGGAGGTCTTCTATTCCAATCCTCTGCTCAAGCAGGAGACCATAATAAGTATTGTTATAAAACTAAACACATGGCACAGCATAGGACAGACCTGTCAAACTGGCAGCCCGTGGGCTGGATACATCATATGCAGGCCATGCCCACCCCATCTTCACAAAGGTAAAAAAATATGATACATCATGATCCAGCCCATGACATGATTGAGTTTGACACCCATAACATAAGAAAACAAACCCATCAGGACAAGATTCAGCAGTCCATCTGCATTTAAAAGACAAAGGTCAATCTTTTGAAGACAGCATCATCCACATTTTGGACAGAGAGGTCTGCTGGTTTGATAGAGGGATCAAAGAGGCCATCTATGTCAAAATTGAAGAGTCCTCACTCTACATAGGGGGAGGGATATGACATCATCTATCTCTAGTCTACAACACAGTCTTTCAGCAGTTCCAAAAAGGCTCCACAGCCATTTGCACTATTCAGGTGATCCTGAGGACACAGATAAACCCCCAAATGCCCTTAATGACTCTCTAAAAGAATACAAATGACCAGCTGCCTGCAACAGATATAAATCTTTCCATTCCCCAGCATCCAGTCAGAGCTGAAGAAGCTTCTTGGATGAGACGCAAAAATGTCTTCAAAGAAAAACCAGAAAGTCCAGTTGCCTCTTGAAAAATCACCTTTGGAACAACCATGACCTGGATGACTTAGAATTTCCATAGACGGTTATAAAAATATGTAGCTATGACTAAAGTAGCTGTCTAACTTAACATATTCCAGTCTCTCCCTGTATTAAACTCCAACTCCTGTTATCTCTAAATTGTATATCCCAAGCCAGTTTGAGTTGGAGAAGATATGATGGGAGAATTTAGTTCTCATTTTTGTTACATCATGCAGCTCACAGAATGATTATGGGCCAATCATGGAAGCCTGATGCTGCTAGAAATATCCCAGGCCTGCTGCTGCAAATGATTCCAATGCTTGCTTAATGACAAGTGAAATTGGCTGGAGGTTAGAGCAAACTGGATTCTTGACCATCTCCCTATGGGGAGTTTCAAGTTTGGCTTGAAACATTTTTGCTTGCTATGCTTCTCCTTCCTCCTTTCATTCCAGAAGACAAATGAAAATAAAAAATAAGGTTGACCATATTTTGGTCTTTCCCACCCCCCTCATTTCCTCACCCTGATCCTTTACTCAACAATATTTTTATTTATTTATTAAATTTATATGCTGTCCATCTCTTCATTAGGCAACTCTGGGCAGCTTCCAACAAGATAAAAACCATACTATAAAATATTAAAATAATGAATATTAGCATTAATAGCTAAACAATGAACCAATATACAATGGGTGGAGGTAGAATCTTCCCTTAACACACTTAACACTATTTCTCTTAATACACTAATAATACACAAATCTTCTCTTAATGCGCTCTTAATACACTACCAGTAGGGAACACACCAATCAGGACCACAAGCCAATCAGCAGAGGAACGTTTTTAAGGCCCCTGTGGAAGGCCAAGCGGGTAAAAGTGGATCTTTCTTTGAGGAGCATGATGTTCCAGAGGGTGGGAGCCAGGACACACAGGCTTTTCTTCTAGACCCTGCCAGCTGAAATTCCTTGACTGACAGGGTCTACAGCATGCTCCTTTTGCCAGTGTGAGCGGGGTGGTTCAATCCCCATTGGGGTGAAATGGTTCTTATTTTCACATATATCAGACTAATACATTTCAAAGAGAGCACAGGTGACAGATTTGGGAGGGCACCTGCAGAAAACCAGGTGATGACATCAACCACCTGCAAAGCTTGCTGACCTCTCTCTTAGAATTGGCAAATCAGAGGTGCAAATATTCAAATTTTTGTCCAGGATTTTGCAGCCCAGACTTATCCAGTCCTGCCTTTATTATTTCCTATTGTTGTGTTGTTCTAACTAAGTTAATATTTATACTGTAATCAGCTATAAGAATGTTGCTGTTTGTATGTATGTAGAGCCATATCAACCTAGTTCCAATAAATAAGGTATTGTTAAGTTGAATATTTACCTTTGAGGCCCATGTAAGGAGAAAAAGTGCTCAAGGAAAAGATATGCACATCCGATGGTTTAGAATCTTTCTGTTTGGTCTATATAGATGAAACAATTTTGGATAAAACAATCCAGATCCATAGATATTCTCTTCTTCTTTATTTCCTCTTTTACTATTTCAGGTGACAAAGTTTTGGCTCATGCACTTCTTGTGGTCTCAACCATCGATGCTGTTGTAGTGTGTCCTTTAATGTCTTTCCATCTTTTTCTGGGTCTGCCTTGTTATCTTTGACCTTCTCCTGTTTTTATGTATGCCTTATAATAATATGGAATCTCTAGGCATTCCACTTTATTTGATGGGCAAACCACTTTATTTGCTGTGTTTGTATGCAGTTTAATGTTGGTTCTATTCTAAGATAGAGGTGAGAATAACAGGACAAGAAGGGTAGGTAGAATGGTGGCACATCATGATTCATGATGGACTATACCAAGTTTGACTCATTCTTTAGGCCTGGGTGTTGAACTGATTATGGGCAAGGGTCAAGAGAATGCTAGCAATTAGTATATACACATCTCAGTAGACATGCAGCCCACATATTTTCATATATTTCCACATATACACACAACACATACTGCACTCATATAAAATAGATTAAAAGTATGTATTGACTGTGTCCCAATTGGAGGGTTCACAGTGTGCTAATAATAGACCTGGCCACAATCACAATGGCTAAGTAGAAATACAGTATTCTGCTAAATCAAAACAAACTTCTATTATGAATGTGAATTAAACATTGCATCCTATTCACTCATTAACATACACAAATATTGTACTTTGGGAAGATTGTTTACAAGATCATTTCTGCACTAATGATTTCTAATTGTCTTCAAGGCAACATCCTAGCTTCATCAATGGTTTATTGCTGCAGAGATTGCTGGATGACTTTCATGCAGAAATGACCAATATCTTGAAGAGGCAATGTTATTTCCAAAGATGTGAGGTCACAGAGTTGGGATGGACCTCTAGAGGATAATTACCCTTCCCTGAGGTTCTCTATCTGGCAGCATTGAAAAAAGGGTCAGAATACAATACTGTGTGGTGAACCTTTCTTGCACCTTGAAGAAATCGACTCTGCTACCTAGTCAAATCTTAGTATGTTAAGAAAATATTTCAGTAAAACAGCAGGGATCAGACCCCACTTAACCATGTAAGATGGCCCAGAATTTAAAGCTTATGCACCACAATATGTTTTGGTCGTGCATTGAGAATAACTTTTCTACAGTTGTAGAACACAAGACAAAGTTATATAGCAGCCCCCGATGACCTGGTTAATCCTGTATTGTGCAATAGCTTTAAAATGACCAAACTGATGACTGATTAGAAATAAAAGCTAGCGTCTGTTTCAATAAGTAATAAGATTAGCATGAGCTTTTATAAGCTCCATGCTTCCTTTTTCCCACCTAGGATGCCAAATCAAAGAACAGTCATTGAAAAACACTAAAAAAAAAAAGACCAATGAATTCATAAGCTTGTCTGTTAGTTTGATTCTTGGAATAGACAGGAAATAATACTGACTGGATCTGCTATTCTATGACCTGGAATGTAGAAAGGAAACATTTATTTTTAATGTATTTCTTCTATTTCTATGGCAGCCCACTCATCAAGTGAACTTGTTCCTCTTGGGCAATGTTTTATCACTGCTAAGTAACTAAAGGGAGAGAAGATGAAGGAATAACAAGGGGTATTGGAGGTAGGGCAGTAGAGTTTATGTATCTTCAAACTCCCTGGATTGGAGTTTGGGATAATGAGTTTTATATTTATTAGCTAAGAGGATTAGGGAATTGTTTATACTTGTTACAAGAGAGTGGGAAATCATTTTCTTAATACTGTGTGTGTATGTATCTTTTTATACATTTATTTTTTGCAATTCTTTTTCTTCTCTTTCTCTGTTATAGTTTCTATTATCTTTTATGGTTCCAACCTATAGCAATAGGACTTAGATTTATATACCACTTCATAGTGCTGTACAGCCCTCTCTAAGCAATTTACAGAGTCAGCATATTGCCCCTAACAATCTGGGTCCTCATTTTATCAACTTTGGAAGGATAGAAGGCTGAATCAACCTTGAGTCAGTAAGAATTGAACTCCTGGCAGTGAGCAGTGAGTTAACCTGGAATACTGCATTCTAACCACTGCATCACCACTATAATACAATTATTTTTTTGTGGGGAGAGGGAACGAAACTCTTTGGATTGATGTTGAATAATGATTAGAACTTTGGTTGCCTTTATACATTCCTATACACAAACTGTTTTCTCCTACTTCATATGTATCTACTAAACCTGGGATCCATAGCTCTCATGAGTATCAATATGCGAGCATACTAAGTAGGTGGGTAGGAGCATTCTGGTAGAACAGGACTTAGGATATGGAGTGTGTAATCCATGATAGCCAATTTGTCAAAATGCAGCTCCCCCTCCACACTATATATTTTTTTTCATGGAAATGATCTTAAAACTCCAAAGACTCCTACTATTCCTTGAAAACTGGGAACCACTAGTTCCCAGTAAGCCAACATCTCAGTTGATTGTCTTTTTTTTCTGCCTTGCATAGAAAAACATATCGTAGTTTTAATAAATGGTGGTTCAGTGATGTTTCTAAATAAGTAATTCTATAGAACTTGATTTCCTTAAAAGAAAATACTTGTGGCAATGTAGTGGCTTTTCACAGAAAATAAAATACAACATAGATATCCCAAATTTTTGTGGCTGGAGATAAGACAAGGAATCAGTCTCTGCATCCCAATTAGGATTCCTTTTGTTGACTGGTGCTTAAAATATGATCAATCTTATCTGGCAAGACTTTAATCAGATCACACATAACCTTTAAATCCAAGACAGGCTTGGATTTATGCTAACTACCTTCATCAGGATTTCCAAACTTTAATTCACATTGTCTCCCTTCATTTTGGTTGTTTTCATGAGGCACAAAAGCAAACCAATATTACTAAGCCAGAAATAGTTTTGTATGACTTTTATGCAATCAGATAATCTAATCAAGTATCTTGCATATTTATATCTCCATATGATACAAATTTAGCCCAGAATGCTTCATGCACTAGCTAGGATATTTACTATTTACTATTCATTAATCATTCCCCTACTTGAAAAGGTCCTTAGAAGAACCTTTAAAGAAATCACCAGCAATATTTGGAGGAACAGACATTCTGTATCAAATGTGCTTTATTATTTGATGTATGGGTGACAAGACTTTCATTGAATCAAAATAGAGGGGATTTTTATGGCATATTCCATTATATAGGTAGTGCTTTTTAAGCATCAACACAAATGAATTACAGCAGTATATTCCTGGGATTGGAGTTTTTCTTTTCTTTTCCTGGCAAATGATATTTGTTCCAAAAAACCCCCAACACCCAGTTAAATTTGATTGTTCCTGGAAAGGAAGAAATGTTTTTCTTTCTCATAATATGCATATATCATAGATTAATTGGATAATTGCTTGAGACTCCCACAATATTTGTGGAAGATACATCAATATGTGCTGTATTAGTAATCAAACTATTTAACTTAAGCCCAATCATTGCAGTCATATATTGAATAACATAGCAAGTGTTTTCAGATGTGGCTTTCTGATGAAATACTTCTCCCCTCACTAACTTAATTTTGCAGACAGTCTAGATAACTTTTCTTTCACCAGTTTATACCATATTTGCCAATGATTCTTCCATCATTTTCTGAGTTCTGTTAGCTGCATTATGCCTTTTGGCTGTTAATGCTAACAATTTCCTACGCAAAGGCACCTGTTAGTTGGATTCACAGAATGGTGTAAAATAGACTTCTTTAATTTATGATTATGTATATTCTGGGAACACAGGCATTGATTTGGCATGCTAAATTAGGTGGGCCCTTAAATATTGTTTATTTGCATGGGCAAACCATTTTATGTAAACAAAGAATTAAAACTCTAAGGTTAAGCTTGTGTGAAATCAGCCAATATATGTGTAAGCATGTATACATATACACATACAGATATTATGATGCTGAACAGAACCATCCAATGAATTCCTCATATTTGACTTAAGAGCTTCTAAAGAAGAATAGAACCATGAAGGAAGAAATGCTAAGAGAGTACACTTTTCCGAAGAGATTGAGAGACAGGAGATCAAATAGTTAGCATAAGAGAGGTAATGAAGAGAAGAAGACAATATGTGTAAGAAGTCTGTGTTTGCTTCACTTACAGTAAAGCCTGTAGCTTGGGGATCGTGCTAGAAGGTGAAACAAATTATGGCTAATGGGTGTGTCAAAACACCTGATTATTATTCTGAGGAATTTTTATAATGAACAAGAAACTACAGTAATAACTGAGTTTGAAGAAACAGAATGGTTTGTAATAGGGAAAAGACAGAAACAAGAATGTCTATAGTCCCCATGTCAAATAATACATACATATAAGGATGGCAGGTTTAGACAAGATGACAGTTGAAATTGAAGCAGCAGTTGGAAACACTAGCAATTTAGATATGCAGATGGCACCTCTTTGTTAGCTGAAAGTAAAGAAGACTTAGAAGAGAAGGATTTTTTTAAAATAAAATTTTCATTAAGAATTTTGATTATAACTGTAACACAAGTTAGACTAGAGGCTATTATAGAGACAAGTTAGAACAGAGGCTATTTTCTTTAAGGAAAAGGAATAAAAGGTGCAAGAATAGCAATAGCATTTAGACATTTACCACTTCATACTGCTTTATACCCCTCTCTAAGTGGTTTACAGCAGTGTTTCTCAACCTTGGTGACTTTAACATGTTTGGACTTCAACTCCCAGAATTCCCCAGCCAGCTTTGCTCCCAACAATCCGGGTTTTCATTTTGAAAGGATGGAAGGTTGAGTCAGCCTTGAGCAGAATTGAACCGCTGGCTCTCTAAAGACTGTGCCACCACAGCTCAATAAAAAAAGGAGAAGAGAAACAAAAGAATAAAGATAAATAAAACAAGAAGTGACTTTCAACCATCATCACGACAAGTATAAATACATTTAATGTTGACCCCCTGTAAAATTACAAACATTTATCTCTTCAGCCCATATCCTTAGCCTATCCATAGAAATTGACATTACTGACACTGTTGAAATTGTGCTTACAATTTTCTGATTTAATTCTTCAAAGATTTTGCTCAGTATTTTCATTTTTAGGATGTTTTGCAACATTTTACAGGTTTTTAAATATTGCCTCTGCCTAAAAACTTTAGTTCCTGCTCGTACTCATGTTTTGAAACCACGAAATTGCTTATCTTTGTTTTGTCTTATAAAAACCAAAACAGAATCTATTTCATACAAGACGCTGCTTGTTCTTTATAATTAATTCCAAAAGTTTTATTGTAAAAGACACAATATTCCAGTTTCTTATTTCTTATTTCATTTATAATTCTAAGATCATAGTCTTATTTGGATTCTTTAAATTCTTAAGCTTATGATTAAAATTTTATTTCATTCAGAATTGAAGGCAGACTCCTCTGGCATTTCAAACTTGTAAATCTGAAGATCTTCAATAGCTTAGAGATAAGTAATGAGCAATTTTTGAAAATGATTAGAAAGTGAGGGTTGCAAACTTAGTGTTCTTAAAGTGTTCTTTAAGTCTTTGCTGCAGTTGCAAGCAAGATGGCTAATTTGGTCATCTCCCAATGCTCAAACCCATGAAAAACCACTGTCTGGTGATCTCCTCATGAGGAGCCTGGAAACCCCCTGTGGGTAATCTCCTGTCCTCTCTTAAGAAATAGCAATAGCACTTAGACTTGTATACTGCTTTATAGTGCTTTACAGCCCCCTCTAAGTGTTTTACAGAGTCAGCATATTGCCCCAACAAACTGGGCCCTCATTTTACCAACTTCAGAAAAATGGAAGGCTGAAGCTGGTCAGATTATTCTTGGCAGTCTTAAAGTAAGAATAAGATGGAGAAAACAACAAATAAAGTACATAAATGGGATTAAGAAGGGAAATTCATTATAGGAAGTTGCTACTAGAGAAGGGCCAAGATGGTGAGCATTTGTCCATAAAGTCATGATGAATTAAAATTGATTTGATAGTACAGAACTAAAAAGAGAAATAGAGACTGCTCTTGGAGCTAGAGTATATATACTGTAATGTGGTGGGTAGAATAAGAAGAGACAGAGCAACAATGAACCAGTCATGATTTATTAAAGGCTCTGATCAACTAACAACAGGCTGCAGGCGGGCAGATCCCTTTTATATGGAAACTGCCAGCCTGACAGCCAATTAAATCAGGGTGCTTTCCCGCGCTGGGAAAGCATTAAGTCATGGAATAGTTGTGCGCATGCACGAATACAGCATATACTATGAACATTTAAAAGATTGGATGCATGTCAACTCAGGATAGATGTTTTCTTTGATGTTGTTGTTGTTGTTGT
>JAEANM010022780.1:0-11521 GCA_017656035.1 Myanophis thanlyinensis
ATTATACCTGACCATTCTAAACTGCAAGGAAAACTACTAATTTCAAGTTTGTAGCAGGATTCAGACTGGTAATTCGGATTAGAATTCACAAATAGTTCAGACTAGTAAAGCATCCTTAATGTCTCTTCTCTAGATGGGCAATCAAGACCTTAATCTTACAATAGAGACAGTTATATCCTCAACTGACCAGAAAATTGAAATCTAGCCATTTCGTAGGTTTGAAGATCAAGTTGGGGATGTTAAGACAACTAAGATATATAAGAAATCTGAAGGCGAAATGCCTGGATTTTAAAGCTGGTACACATGAATATCTAGATCTCAGGACACTGAAATCACATTTTTTACAAAAAAAATTGTCACTGTCAAAATAAAGTTGCTTTAACTTACTCAAATATGAGCCATTAATTGTAGTAGACATCAATATTCCTCTGCTCTCCACAGAATTACCACACACTTTCTTTTTCTAGAAGAAAATCTTTCCAAAGACTCATAACACACTCTGTGAAGGAATTTATACTCAAGCTTTTTAATTTGCAAGGTTTAGGCCATTCTTAGAACAAAGTTGTAGAATAGAAGTTCTCCGTTTCTGTTGCTAAAGATAAGAATGCCGTAATGATATATAAGAATAGTAAAAGACTAGTTTTGTTTTTAAACAAGGGCCAGAAGTAATTTTCCAAGGCATTTTTCTTTTAGACAGCATGCACATTTTCTTTCTTCCAACTCATCTATCTTCCAAAGCAGTTTTTAAATATTTTTCTTTATTTTTACTATGGACTGGAGCATATCTCTTGTTTATACGTCCAGATAGGATAGCAAAAGAGCGAGACAGTTAAGTCAGGATTGGTGATCAAAGACAGGTCAATGCAAAGCCACCCAGGGCAAACTTTATGGAATATCAAACATAACTGGGGCGGTAAAACAACAGATTATTTAGAAATATATGTCCTTGCTTAAATACAAGGTGGGTTTCAGCCATAAAGGTGGGCTTCTCCACCTTTATGGCTTAAACCCACCTTGTATTTGAGCAAGGATATATATAGAGAGATGCATGGACTCTCAGATATCTGCTAAGGTCAACTGGATACTATTGTCTTTTTTTTTCAGCCATAAAGGTAGGTTACTCCACCTTTACGGCTGAAGAAAAAGACGACAGTATCCAATTCACCTTAGCAGATACCCAAGTGTCCATGCATCTCTATTTGCATTCCCTCTATGTTGCTGCTTACTCATTTCATGTATAGCTATAGATGTAGTTTATTCAATGCTTAGTCTTGCATGCAAACAGCCATTTTAAAACCATACCAAGTGCAGATGTTTCATAATGTAAATTTATCATTTCAAGAATCTAGGTCTGTGATGACAAAACTATGGCACGGGTGCCACAGGTGGCACGCAGAGCCATGTTACTGGACACACAAGCTGTCAGCCAACTTACCTCCAGTTGAGCATGCACATGCGATTGCACATGCATGCATGTGCGATTGCAGAGATCCAGCTGGTATTTGGGCGTCTGCTGTGCATGCACGTGATTGCAGCAGGAAATCCAGCTGGCCTTTGGAGCTCTCCTGCACGTGCACATGCAATTGCTCATGTGTGCGTGAGTGCCTATGTGCAGCACACATGCATCACATGTGCAAAAGCTGCAGGCATGTGCAGATGGTGCGGTTGCACATGGAGGAGCTGCACACAAGTGCAGATGGCATGTGCAAAGCATGTACTTTTCGGCACTCGGTAAGTAAAAGGTTTGCCACCACTGATATAGGTCTTCTATTCTCAGCAGATTAAAACTGTTTAGCAAGTGTGCATAAAGAAACATTTCCAAGTAGTTGACCCAAGTTATAACCTAAGCCACTAACACTCTATGATCAGCTTGCTCAAAAAAAAAAAAAAGCCACATAAATCCTATGTGGTCTAAGTTAGTCAATACAGAATCAAGAGCGCAAACTCTTTTCTGCTGGCTCTTTCTTAGATCTTACAACTTTCAAACTCTTCAGCTATTTAGCTCAGAGTTAAAGCTTAAAAGGCACCATTGCAGTCAAATAAATGGGTGCTGAATTCTTTTCTCCAATTCTAAATGTTGGCTAAATTCAAGAATAAGAACTGAGCTGAAACAACTGGCCAAGCTGGTTTCTTTATAATATTTATGCCACATAAAATAATGCTCCTTGGTTATAATCCTGTGAAGATTTGACTGTATTATAGTATTTAGCAAGGTATTTAGCCTGATCTTGTTAAACTGAATACAGATTAAAATACAGGAAGAAACCATCCAGATATGGTAAAATGTGGGGGGGAAATAATATAAGGTTTATTAAACAAACAGTACAGAGACAGAGAAATTTTTTATTGTCTGTCCAAGGTCAGATTTAAGACACCCGAGGGAGAGTCAAACATGCAAAAGCAAGTAGGCTTTATACAACATCCAATAAATCTGGACAAAATCTTCTAGAGAAATCACATATAGTTGGGTTCATACAGCAACAGATCATTAAAAACCCAAATTTTGGCACAGCACGATCTGTCAATCCGTTCAATTGTGTTTAATGAATGAAATTCATTAATATCTATGGCATTGCTAACAGCTAACTGAAAAGACTTTAAAGACTACTTGGCCCAATATTTCCTTATTCTGTTCTATTGAAAACAAACCTAATTTCCAAAAAGAAATAAAACTCTTTGAGACCAAGGGTTCCTTCTTTTGTTTTACTGATAACAAACTGGCCTTCCAAAACAAACATAACTCATATAAACTTTCATCTATATCCTTCAGCTGAAGAATGGAGCTTTGTCCATCAAAGTGTAAACTCTGCATAGAAGCTGGAAAGATTGGTTGCAACACAAATATCTCCTTTTCTTTGTTTATTGAACTAGAGCTTATTAGTCAGGCAATCAAAAAAAAAATTCTAAATTAAAAAAAATTCTAGTTTCTAATTTAATTTTTTAAAGTTTGTATTCCTATAACTCGGGGGTGTCAAACTAAAGGCCCGGGGCCTAGATCCGGCCTGCGGGCTGCTTAGATCTGGCCTGCAGGGTCGCCCTGGAAACAGCAAAGGACTAGCCCACGGTGCCTCAGCCAGCGAAAATGAAGTTCATGAGGGACGGGGGCAGCCCTACTGAGCTGTTTTTGCTGGCAGAGGGTTGCAGGAGGCCGTCGCAGGTGAAAATGGAGCTCAAGAGCCCACTTTCACTGACAGAGTGCTTGGGCCGCCTCAGGCACCCCCAACATGTCCACCCTGGCCATGCCTCCACCCCACCCGCTGAGATCAAGCAAAACTCTGATGCTGTCCTCAATGAAATTGAGTTTGATGCCCCTACTATAACTGAATTAGGGAATAAAAGTGTAAAAAAGACATCAAGAATATAAATAATTATTCCTAATTATTAAGCTGGTACCCCAGCTTAATAATGCTGGGCTATAATATATATATTTGAATGCCAAATTTGAATGACTAGCATAATTCCTGCTCTTCCAAACACACTGCACTAGGAGGCAATGCTTACTGACTGCTGCAGAAACTATTAATTTCAATTTTTCAATAGTTAGCATCAATAAAAGGAAAAGTGGTCTCTTTTGAAAGCCATTTTATGTATTAATTCAATCATACCATGCCAAATCAGCAGGGACTGCTTCATAGCAGGATTCCTGGATCTAAAAGGAGCAAAGCTTGTTATATCTAAAAGAAAGATCCTACAAATCAAATCCAAAGAAGTGTGACCAAACTCAGAGACAAAGTCCCTACCAGTGCAGGTCAAAGAGTAAAGCTGGAAGTAAAAAAATAATACCCTCTAAAACAACAATGTTCCTTTACAGATCATTCTTTTTAAATATATTAAATATAACAATAAAATACAAACTAAATAATATAAAAGAAAAAGAAAAAAATAGAAGGTACTACAACTGATCTCTTCTTCCAATCTCCCATTTCTTATCTATAAACAAATCCTTAAAATGTCATTTCCATCCTGATATCATCAAAAGTCCATTAAGTGATAACAATTACTTCTTTTAACCTTGACCAAATAAACCAACTTTATATTCCTTACTTTTGCTTCTAACAATTGTGATCTGGAGTTTCTTTAAATACTGTCTAGAATTTGATTTCCTTTTATTTTTTCTTGGCCCTTTTTCACAAAATTCTTCAAAGTTTTAACAAACCTCTTCTATAAATCAATATAGGAAAATTATCCAAGTCACTTTCTTCATTTGTTATTTGTATATCTCTTATAATCATTAAGACATCAGTTTCTTTTGTATATCCAGTGTAATATCTTTTTCCATATCATTCTGGTAGCCTTCAAAATCTCAAATTTTGCCAGGTAAAATTTGTTCTTCTCCTACAGTAGCTTTTAGACACAGTCTATCTAGAAGGGTACATACTCTTAAATGCTGTAAAACTTATTGATCCAAAGAATTCCACTGGTGCCAGTTTGTTTGTACACTGCCCAGAGCCTCTCCCCAAGAGAGATGGGTGATTCAAAAATATGAAGAAAATAAAATAAATAAATAAATCCCCACTTCCTTCAAATTTGTGCCCTTAATCTACATAAACCACAGGAAGTGCATACAGTGGCAGTACTGCTTGAAGTTAATGAGTCCACCACTGTTAATTAATGTACATATTCTCCCTTTCTGTATGTGATCAGAGATAGTGGAGTTACTGACTGCATTCCCTATAACACACTTAATATTGTCTGGCAATTTTAATGCAGGAATTGATCTAATGACAACGGAAAATGAATTATTATGGCTTTTTCCTGCTGTGTTATTTTGTCACTGCCACCAGATCAACCTTGAAACAAAAGATCTCAAACACAAATCAAGTAGAATCTGCTATTCACCTCCAGGAGGTATTTATAAACGATCAATTTCAGGCTGCCCATCCCTGGAATAAAAAAACCTGAGTTAATCAATCCTAACAATATATAGACATTAGATCTGACAATTAGACAACATGCTTTTGAACAAAATGCATATACTGCAACACAACCTACAACATGCAAGGTTGTGTTACTACTATGAGCTCTTGATACTCACACTTAGCATAGAGAAGTATGAAATGGCTTACAACACACCAGTATTACATGACAAAAAGCAATCTCTATTGATAACAAGTAGCAAAGTGGCGATAGAGAAACACAATAAAACGAATGAGAAGGTACACCAACCATTGCAAACTGCAGACACTGTCTCCACCGGCAATTCTGATGCTTCAGGTTCTGCCCTCCAAATTTGGGCTTGTCACAACAGAAATCACAGCGGCCACAGTCTGTTTTCAACAGACAGGCTTCACATTCACCACACTTCTGATTTTGCTGATTTTTGGAGGAATGCTACAAGGAGAAAAGGGGAACGATCAAGTCAGGAAGAATCTACTGCAAGTCTAGGACAGTATCTAAATAATCCACTTATTTCTAAAAGGCACAAAGTTCATAAACTCTGTTCTATACGAGAATTAGGAAATAAATCAATCTCAAATGCAATCAAAGCATAAGCAATTCAACTAAGCTGCATAACTGTCTATGGAGATTCTCAGTCATCCAAGTCATGGCTTTTTTCAAGAGGCAACTGGACTTTGTTTTTCCTTGAAGACATTTTGCTTCTCTTTCAAGAAGCCCAGAACTGAAGAAGCTGCGTGGATGAGAAGCAAAACATCTTCAAGGAAAAACAAAGTCCAGTTGCCTCTTTAAAAAGCACCTTTGGGAAACCATGACCTGGATGACTTAAGAATCTCCGTAGACAATTCAACCAATTCTATTCTTTTTCAGAAATCTTAGAACTGTTGTGTATTGTAGGGATTTTTAAACTATGAAGCCAGTTATTATAGTAAATTTTAGAAAATCAAGGAAATGAAAATTGTTACCTGGACCCAGAATGACCAACATAGCTCTTACAAGTCTAACAAGAAACAGATATTCAAATCTGTACTTCTGAAGAAGATAGCTGCAATATTCCTTATTTGCTATAGCTACGTATACCAGTGATCTCTGAGATAAGGACACAAACATTCTTATCAAGTTCCAGCTGCCCAGAGTTATGTAAATCCAACTTGTTCAACATGCTACTTTGGTCTACTATAACCATAGGGTGCTACCTGGAAGAATCACCAGATATTAAGTCGAAAAGTTACAGTCTCCAAGGTCTGTAGGAGTCTACTCTGAACACTCAGATCTTCCTTTTCTTTCTTACGTTATGTATTTGTCAAGAATTACTGTTCTAAGATTATTGAAATTATATGAGCTATTTTATTGCTGTCTCTGCCTCTTTGGAGTGACAAAACTCTACAAAGCAAGTTCTATAACTATTCACTTTCCTCCCTCCCTCTTTGGCTACACCAGGGGTGGGCAAACTTTTTGACTCACGGGCCACAATGGTTTCTAAAATTTGACAGAGGGGCCGAGCCGGAATAGGAGAATGGTGTGTTTGTGTGAACTAATATAAATTAAATGTAAAAACCATTACATGAAAAGATTTGGCCTTTAACAGGCAGCAAAACACCATTGTGTTTTGTGTCGGGTCTTCCTCAAAACTGCAGCGTTCCTGCTAGTAACTAGTTCGGCGGGCCGGATTAAAAAGACCAATGGGCCGGATGTGGCCTGCGGGCCGTAGTTTGCCCATGTCTGGGCTACACATAGCCCATTGCATCCCAACAAAGAATCTGTTTTGCACTTCACCTGGGGGGAGGGTGGATTCACTTTTGTAGTGCATTCACCTGGTCCTCATCAACTGATGAGTTCACCTATTTAACACATTTGCCCAACCTGTTAACTCAAAACTGGCCATGTTCCAGATAAATCCGAAAACACAAAAAAAGAAACACATTTTACCACACTGTTCTTGAGTTTAGCCACAGGATGCTTGGGAGGACGGCCCACTTTCTTCCTCTCTTTCGCCACTCCCAATTGCTTCTTCTGTTGGGAGGAACCCAACATAAGTTAGTGGCTGAGAGGACTTGAAATTCTTACTTGTTCCCCAAGACATTTTTAGTTCAGAAACATTGCGGCGTTCTTCTCCCACTGAAAGACTCTCTCTGCAGTGTGTATGGTGTACTTAAGTACAAAAACGACTCAGCATTACATGCTTTGTATCACAGCATAGCCAAATGAAATGAAATGAGTAAAGAACTAATTAGGGAAGATGATTCCAAGAAGAGTTATGGCGCAGCACTGTGATTTTGATGCCTTTTATTAATACCATCTAGATTTTAACCATGTACAGTTAATCCTCGACTTACGATTACAATGGGAGCCCTAAATTTCTGTTGCTAAGTGAGACCGTTAAGTGTATTTCTCCCCATTTTATGGCCTTTCTTGCCACAGTTGTTAAGTAAACCATTGCAGTTGTTAAGTTAGTAACTTACTAACTGAAGTTGCTAAATTGATAAGTGAATCTGGCTTCCCCATTGAATTTGCCTGTCAGAAGGTCACAAAAGGTGATCATATGATCCTGGGACACTGTGACCATTATAAATATATGCCAATTGCCAAGCATCCAAATTTTGATCATTTGACCATGATGATGCTACAATGGTTTGAAAAACGATCACAAAACACTTTTTTTAGTGCTGTTGTAATTTTGGTCACTAAATAGTTTTAAGTTGAGGACTATCTGTATAAGGTAACTGATTTTGAAGAACAAAGCCTTGCTTATAGTTAGATTTTTGTTTCGAAACAACAACAAAAGGTTTTTTTTTTCCTTCCAGGAAGAATTACTCTGAGAGAGCAAAAGAGAGAAGTAACTATAACAGCCAGCTAAATTAAAGGTCAGTTGAATATGGCTTGCAAGAATGAATCTTGGATTGGAAGTGAAGTAAAGAGCTGTGATGCTTCATGGGAAACAATGAGCAGGTTCACAATTTAAGTAACACAATTTAAGTATCAAATTCTATTTATGGGAGTCCACTGCTCACACTTCAGATTCAACGATTCTGAACAAAACTCCTTTTTTTTGTCCTCAAACTTTTTGATCTTTTTGACCTTGAACTGCAGGATAGTTTAAAACCTTGCTTTATACATACTATTGTATTTATTTTATCTTCTGATTCTTTCAAAAAAGAAAAAGGTCAATGGGAAATGGACATAGTCCAAAGCAAATTGCCAGATTATGTAGCACTTCCTTCGCTCCTAAAGAATGGTTTTGAATTCCATAGTCACACTGAGAAAAAGGGGGAGAAAGACCTCCATCCCCCCCAAAGATATACAGAATATATTCTGTGAATTATAAGCTTCCTCTCCCCCTTTAATATACATTTTAAACAGAAGGGCTGTTTTAGATTGAGGTACAGCACACTGGGATGCCTCTTCCTCCTACGGCCGCAAAGCCCACCCTGGTTACACTTAGCAGTTCTTAGCACAGTTGTTCCTAAAACTTGTTGGAGCCACTCTCTCCCAGTTTAGGAGTCACCGTCCCAAGTATGCCTAGCACCACTGGGACCAATTTGGCCTTTATTTTTCCAAATCCTAGTTCCTCTAATTCTTCCTTCAGGTATTCTCCAGCTACTCATATTTTTTCTTCCTGATGTTGCTGTGACTTGGTACTGCTACATCTCTCACCATCACTGTTTTCTGCTCCTTGTCCATCACGATGTCTGGTTGATTGGCCAGTAGCTGCCTATCTATCTGAATCTGGAAATCGCACATGATCTTAGCCCTATTATTCTCCATGACTTTCTGTGGAATCTTCCATCAGGCTTGGGAGGGTCTAGCCCCTATACTGTGCAGGTGTTCCTATATACAATGCCAACTACTTGATGGTGCTGTTTAATAGATACAGAGAGTCTGTACCTTACGTCCTTGGTGTAGTAGGCCCCTGCTTCTCTGGATATGGTGTTTTAGTGCCTGTTCTTGTGCTTCTAATATCAGTGTTTCAGTGCTGTCTTTCACTCCAGCCTTTTCCAGCCACTGATAGAATTTTCCAATGTCAGTCATCACACTATCTGTAAATGATACATCCCATCCAGAGTCTTGTGTTGCCCTGACACTTCCTCTGTCTGATTTTCCTCCCATGTCTTCTTCTGCCTCAGGCATTCTCTCAGCTTATCTTTGGTGAAATATTACCAAGGTATTTTTGAATGCTCCGAGTTTCAAGATAGTGGATTACTAGATTCAGCCACTTTGCATTGGTGTTTTGTGTCTTCTCTTTCTCTCATATGTTCTTCCATTATTGTTCACTGTTGTTGCACTAAACAATAAGGGAGTATATCTTGGACAGTTCTTTGGAGAACAGAGTGTTTATCATCTTGGCTTTGGTTCTCTGGTATATCTCCTTAGTGTCAAGATCCAAAAGGACATTTTGTTGGGGGTGATTTCTACTGTAGTATATTGGTCATTTTATATAGTAAAATTAAGGGCCATGTAGATCTTGACACTACTCTTTTTCTATTGCAAGGTCGCTGAGAGGGCGAAGGGGGAGTTGGAAACGGCAAGTCGGTTTTCTTATCTTGTTTTCATTCCTTTAAGTCTGGTTCTTATGAGAACTTTTTCTGGCGCTTCACACCTAGGGTCGCTTCATACTTTAGAAGTCATTGGACTTCCTTTTGAAATGGTTGGAGGGTAATTAACATGTGATAATTAGTGGGGCGGAACTTTTAGTTTTACTTGGGTGAAGAAATCCTGGAAGCTTTAGATTCAGGATTTCTCCAGGCCATACCAGAACAATGTCTTCAATAAAATCTTATTCCTTGGACTTTGTCTGTTTGGAGTTCTGATTGCATTGCTGATGTGTGGAACCCTGACATTATCCTGAATCTCATGAAAGCAAAATCCACTGATCTCGGCGGCCGGTGTCTTGAGCCCCAGTGCTCTCCCGTAGCCTCGGGTTGCGAAAGAGCACAAGGAAGATAGAAGAGAAAAGCACCGTTGCCACGGGTTCACCTATGGGAGCAGCGGCAGATGGAGACAATGTTGACCGCCATCGTGGGAGCCTCGGGCACGGAGCCTGAACTTCTGCAAGGAGCCCAACCAAAAGGGCAGTTGATTTGGTCGAGCCACCTCAACCTACTCCGGAGATGGCATCCCAGGGGCTGCAGGGTGCCCCAGAGGCAGGGATTCGCCTGCTGCCTCAACTGGTGTGTGCCTGGAGGGAGAGATCGAGCTTTGAAGCGGTGGAGACGAGGAGCCAGGTCATCCCACCCTCCACTCGAGCCATCTCCGTGGGAAGCCTGCAGGAGCAACTGGAGCACCTGTATGTGGGAAGCGTGTCTTGCTTCCAGGCCGTGCCGCTAGCTGAATGGGCGCTTCCCCCTCCAAAATTCTCCTAGTAGTGGTTATATACTGCTGTTCTTGATCATATAGCCAAGCATCACCAGGATTACAGTGGCTGTAAGGTATACCAGTTCATTGGTTTGAGTTATGGTGGTAGCAGAGATTGTCATGAGTGCTCTATTGGCATTTTCTAGTCTACTGTTTGATGGTACTTATCCACTGAGCATTGGTAATCAGCCCTGAGAGCTGACTCTAGCTAGTTTATCCATGATCTTGTGCCTCATATTAGCTACTGTGAGTAATGGTGATTCAGTGGTTAAAGTGCCATATTGTAGGCTAACTCTGCCCACAGACAGGAGTTTGATCCTGACCATCTCAAGGATCAGCTAAAAGTGCTCTTGCTTTTGCTCTTGCTACTGAGCTTTGTAACACGGGATGACAGTGACATTCCAGCTACAGGTGCTGGTTGCACATCCAATTGTTCTTCAAGGTGTTCTTGAGTCCGGGACGTAATGTGTAGTTGGTCTATCTCAAGTTGTGAGAGCAGTTTCCTCTTCACTATGTCGAAGCTCTGGGTAAATAACTGTTTCTCAGTTAGTGCAGATACAGGTCTTTTATTTATACTTCCCTCATAGGCTTCATATATACTCTCTCATTAGCACTGCTGTTGTAGTAGCATTCCATCAGTTCCTGGTTCCCTTGTCTCACCCATGTATGATGTGTTCCAGTTAATTATCAGAATTGTCCTGGTTCCTCAGCATCTGACACAGATTGTATTAATCTAGACATCTGAGTCAGCATGACTCTTCTAATTCACTTAACTCTCATATCTGAGGTAGGAAGATGAAGTATTAGGAGGTCTTTTTCCAGAGATTAACAGTAATGTTAAGTATCAACCAGGATTCAAATCCCAGTCTCTCACATCCCAGGCAGCACTCTAATCATTTCATTATCCAGTCAGTCTATAGATATCTTAAGTCCTACCAATTACTCTATGAAACTATTTGGATCCTACAATACTAACTTTTGTCAGTTTAAGCCAGAAAACAAAAAAAATCCAAATCAGTGAGAGTGAAGCTGAAGCTGTCATGCAAGAGTAGTCTTTCCTTAAACCTGAATCAAATATATATCTAAATAATGAGATAGCTAACCAGATCAAATGTTATTTCAAGTTTCATACGAATGTCATATTACTTTCCCTCCAAACCTGTCAAAAAAAATAATTCCATCTCAGATCCCAGCATATGCTGCACTGAAATGCTGACTGCTTTAGAATTCTTCATTGAAGACACTGACTCTTTCTTTCTTTCTTTCTTTCTTT
>JAEANM010022781.1:0-11521 GCA_017656035.1 Myanophis thanlyinensis
ACTTACCCGCGGTTGCGTAAGCATTTCACTGCACATCGTACCATGTATGACTGTGTATGTGACCAATAAATTTGAAATTGAACTACAGTATTTTGACAGGATGTTTCCTGCTGCTCCTCTCCATACACAATTTAGAGGTTTCAAATTACCTGCTCCTAGAATTAGTAGTTCTAACAGCAGAACCGTTTCACAAAATTCAGGAAAAAAGCAAATATCACTTTATAACTGCCTTTTGGTTTGCAAATTGATTCTCGAAACATAAACTGAGAAGTGCAAACATAAATTAAAATGCAAACTGAGTAAGAACCTTCTTGTTTATTACCATGAACTGCTACTAGCTTCAACCAACTTTCAACAGTTTATTGTAATAAAATCAAGAGGCTAAAAGCTGTCTCTTAAGTAGCAGTATAAAAATATGTGTGAGATTTCCTCAATTTCTTCCTTTTTTCCTTGTATTCTTTGTTTGAGGGAGGGGAGATGATGGCTTTACATTAATAGCATCAATTAATGTTATATAAAAGTTTGCTTGGTTCATACCTGAAAGAAATGAAAAGGGTCCCTTTATCAACTCATGGCAAAAAATAATCAAGACCCCCTTCCTGTGCCTGAAGCAGAATAATGATTGAGCCTTGAGTCCTGGGACTAAAGTGGATTAGATCAGATTAGCAGCTCATTTATCATGTCAGGATGCAGTCTGAGATCAGAACAGGGAGCCATCAAAATAATTAATAAGGAAGCTTTCTAAGTGCTTGTACGAATGGTGCCTCACATTTTATTTGTGGCACTGTTTATCTTATTTTGGCATTACTTTTCATGCCTTTTCTTCTGCTTCTTAATTCAACACCAATCAAATAAAAATTAGAAATGATTGTTCCTATTTATAAAACCATAGCCTAGCCATCCATGGCATAAACAACGGTTCTTTTTATACCATGAAAGGGAAACAAAACAATGGGTATTTTTGAATGCCAGATCAATCTCCCTTGATCGAGGAGCGGAGGAAACTTTTGCCCATCTTTTGCATGTTGAAATACAGAAGATGGCTTTAAAGTGGAAGGGGGCGGTAGAATCAGATGATTACACAACCGTTCATGACAAAATGTGCGCCGCAGACAATGAACATAATGAGACATTGTGTGCATATTATTGAGCAAAGATCAGGGGAAACCAGCCAAAAAGCATTCAAAAGGGTATTCTCTTCTTTTTGATGTAAATTTAATATCGTCCCTGAATATATGCAATTTGCAAATCAGGATAGATAAATCTGTCCGTTTTGATTTTACTCAGTTTTTATTATCGTATTTATTTTATTTGGTGGGGCATTTGTGTCAGTGCACTACTGAAAGTCTTTGCAAATATTGCAAAAATAATGCAATCGTTATGAAAATCTGCATGCATGTCTGTCAGCAAATCTCTCCACCACACAAAATAATAATGATAGTGACAATGACAATAACAACAACAATAATAATTTTAAAAACCCAAGTCTCTTAATTTGTGTATCTTTGTCTTGATTTTTCTTGGTTTTTACATGCTCGATGTTTCTAACATCATTTATTTCTCTATGAGAAGCACATTTGTTTCTTTTAGTTTGAAGTCCCAATGCAATGTTCTGAATTGTCAGGATTTTGCCGCACAGGCTGATTTGGCTGGAGGTACGAACCAGGGCAGTTCATGTATAAATTCAGGCTGAACAAATTTTCCCATGTCTCTTGGTAAATGATGAAAGCTGCAGGCAAGCAGTGCAAGGTTGTTAACATATTACCGAAGTCATCTGAACTTTGACAGTGGTCCCGATTTAAAAAAAAAAAAAAAAGTAAAGGCCAGCAAAAATGACAAATACTTACTCGCCCATCACTAGTGAGAAGTATAGAGTCACTCTTTATATCCCTGTGAATAACTCCTTGATTGTGAAGGTAGGACAACGCTCTTAGGACAGACAGACAAACAGTAGCAATCTGTTCTTCATTCATTCTGGAATTTGGCAGGTGATATAGGAAAAGAAATGTCATCATATGTTTACTGCTGGGATACATTTCCCCCAAAAAACGTTACTACAAAAGTTAACACTAAGAAAATATTTCCAATGTTTCCAAATAAACAATGAAAAACACTTTTTTTCCTGAGGGACTTCTTACAAATTAGAAAGTATGTTACTGCTGATTTCAGAAAGCCTATTTGTCTACTGGAGCAGCATTCGCTTTGATTTTCCCGATGTTGGGAAAGGTCTTGTCCATCACCATGCTATCTATCATAAAAGAGACTAAACTTGGGGTGTCTTCTAAATCTACTCTGTCTCTTCTGTAACAAATTCTCTAGATGGGCTCCTGAGAACTTGTGTATTCTTCCTCCTCCCATCTGCACATGCAAAGTTTTTGAGATGACTGACTGAAGGACAAGCTGGTCTGGAAGATACAGCAATGATAGCTTGAGGTCGCAAGGTCATTGTACCCCTAAAAATGGGTTGGGAAGTAGACCGTGTCCAGTGGGAGCATAAGCAGGTAGAAACTCCCAATGGCACCCTGGTGGAAATGGCTAATTATCTACTACAGCTCAGGTCATGAATAGCTCACCCAGTAGGATTAACATTTCACCCCATAGCAACATGATACTTATGTACAAGTTGCAGATACTTTGATCAGATCTTCTAGGAAGGTCCTATAATGTTGAAGCAGCAACTAACGAGTGCAACTAATGAATCTAATCCTAATGACAGCATTTAAGGAAGAGTTTTCTGCAAACATCTGTTTGCAATTATACGCCTGCCAAAATATTGGCCTGGTGACTAATATTTCAGAAAATAGCCCTTAGCAAAAGCATGGGGAATTTTTAATATATGGGCTGAAACCAATCTTAAAAATAACCCTGGTTCCACAAATAAAAGTCATAAAGCAAATGAGAGACGGCCTCATTTTTAGAACAAAGCAGTTTTGCTATTCAAAACTCAATCTGTAAACTTCCGAATAAACACATGTATATCTGCCCAGTCCTGACGAGCTTTCCTATTTCTATCTGGCCTTAAACTTTCTTAGCCTGTTAAAACTTTTAGGATGGTTTTAGAATGCAATTGATTTCAAAGTGGAAAATATAAGGCAGGTGTCAAGCTCAACTACAGTGGCCATAAGTAAAGGTCTATTAACTATGGCCACTTTAAAACTCTTTTATTTAAGACAGCTGCCCTTTATATTTGTTTGTTTGTTTGTTTTCTGGTTTAGCTCGAGTTTTTCTTTGTAGAGCAAAGTTGTAACCATAAACAATGTTTTGATCGTTACGAAGCTCTTTTAGACTGGCTGTTCTTTCAGATTTGTCCTCCATTTTTCAAGAATATAAAGTCATTGGAAGCTATTCACTATTTTGTTAGGAACTGGAAACTATTTTAACTGATTTTACTGGAATATAGGTACGTTATGAAATGTACAGGAAATAGTCAACTAAATTATGCCTTCATCCTTTAAAGCAGTTCTTCTTCATTATTCAAAAGCACATCAAAAATCTTACTGAAGCTCCAGGACTAGCTAGAAGTTTCTTCTTTCAGCACCATCGTAACTTTGAACTGTCACAGAACAAATGTTTGTGACTCAAGGACTACCTGCATTATGTTGAATTTTAACTATCCTTGCATGTGTTTTAAATTTCTATAGTCAGTTTTTATGTTTTTATCATTGTATTTATGTACCGCCTAGATTCCCTCTATGAGGGAGATGGGTAGTTTCTAAATTTGATGAATAAATCTAATAAAAACAATATAATGGAATGATCTTATTGTCATTTCAACAAATCACCACTGGTAATTTTAACAATTTTTGTTTCAATAGGAAAACCCTGGGAGATTTTCAAATACATTTCTAGTACATGTGGCAATCTGTAAGTCAATTTAAATATCCTTAGTGTGATGGGAAATGAGTTCATGTGTCATTGAAAGAAATGAAAAAAAAAACACGTTAAGCCAAATTTTTGGTAATTTACCCAAATTTGGGAAGAACTGCTCTGAAGCATGCTAAAAGAGCTTCATTTATGCCTCTCGCAGCCTATTATTATCATTCAGCACAGGAAAGGTTGGACTTAAGATTGGGGATAGAATGCATCCACTTTGGAAATTAAACCTGTCAAATCAGCATGCATCTCTCCTTCATTATGTTACAGTTTTATCTGTCGACAGTGGCACAAAATATGTTTAGTAACTTCCAAGGTTGCTATAGAAACAGTCGAGGGAATCGGGGTGAATAACCAAAAACGAGAGATGCCCAAGTCTGCACTTCTCCCTCTTTCTTTGTTCCTGTCATTGAAAAGGACGAAAGGATGAGTGAAAGCAGCACACTTTCTGCCCTGCCTTCAGAGATTCCCCTTTGCGCAAGAGGTCAGTGGGGATTCAGAGGCTCATGCCAGTCTCTGCCTGGGGGAAGTTTCATTTTTTTTTTTTCCCCAGCAGAAAGAGACCTCATCTGCTTCAGCTCCCTCATCTTACAGACAGGGCACTGGCAATGCTCCCCTGCGGGTGGTTTTCTCCACAAGATGAAAGGGCCAGAAGGCAGGACTTGGCCGCAGAACAAGCTTACCGTGTGTGAGTCACTATATCCGTCAAAGCGCCACCTTCCAGAAACTCCATCACCACCCAGAGCTCGTCTCCCACCAGGTAACTGTTGTACATGTCGACCACGTTTTCATGGTGATAGTCTCTCATGATAACAACCTGGAAGAAGAGCAGAGGCTGACAGGGCAACACAAGTCCAGGGGCTTTCCTGTTAATTTACGCCAAATGAGACAGAATGTTCAATCCTGTCGTTCATCTTTGGATGCTAATTCTCAGTAGAATAATGTTGAGTTCAGACTGGCTAGAAATGAAATTCTGGGGTGGAAAGGAGCCTAGGGAGAATTATTGTTGGGTCCATCCCTTCCTTCATACATAGAAATGAAGATCAATCTGGTAAAAAAAAAAATGATGCGGGGGGGGGGGGTTGTTTCTCCTACATGTACCAGGTGTGTAAAACTGTAATTTAGGACAGGCACGATCACTCATGCGAGGAAAAAGGAAAAAAGCCTTGTCAACAGCTATGGATGATAATAGGATCTTGACATCTGTTGACCACATGATCAGCAAAAGCTTGCTGCACCTGATCCTTCTGCATTTGAACAAGCAGGCTTTGGGGAAAAGGTTGGTCTTTGGAAGTGCACGGCACTGTTTTTGCTGAATAGGATGATCTTATCTGAGCAATACACTACAACCATGATAATCTGATGCCATCAGTGGTCTCTTCTCTTAGTTCTGCAGACAAGGTATGCCTTGGAAGAGAAGTTCAGAGGAAGGATGCTCTCAGGGCCCAGGAAACTATTCACCTGCAAAGGGTCCCACTGAGGCCCAGATGTCTTACACATCTTTCAGGTAGGTCTGAAGCCCTGGAGAATTCAGTACAGCAGTTCACCAATGATAGTTCCCTCCACATATGACCTCTCCAAGAGAAAGAATTGAAGGTTTCCAAGGGGGGAAATGGCACAAATTTACAGATCTGAAAATGGCAGCTACAACCCACGACAGACCTACATGTTAGAAGCATCAAGGCTGAGCAGATCTTTGAGGGAGTGTTTTGTATGGCATCAAATGGCTGATACCAACTAAAATTTGTGTCCCAAATTTGATTGTTTTTTTTTTTTAATTTAATGTAAATCATGGTTAGTTGTAATTACATTTGTCCAGTTTGGACAACATTGTTGTTACTTTCAGCCATAAACAAGAAGAGAATGTGGCCACATTTCAGAAGGAGGATGTATTTCATAGTTAGAACTAGCAAAACTATGTTCATTGGTATATTCCAAGCTCCAAATAGCTATTTCAAGTGTTCCAAGAATGTTGTCCTTACTTCAGAAAAAAAAAAGTACAAAGAGACAAAGCCTTTTCAAAGCAATACTCTTTTGAACGTTCCAAGTTACGTAAATGGCATGTTGTTTTCTGGATAGACTAGTGTGACTCCTTTTCAAATTCTTCCAGTGCTAGCAATTTTTTAAAACATGTTTTTCTGCTGTTGGTGCAGGTACTGCATTTGTTTGTTGAATACTGCTGTCTGAGAAATTGCCAAATGCAGACTTCCCCTTATGCATTAGAAAGAAAGAAGTCACAATCTTGTGACCATATTAACAATGTTATAATTGTTCAAGAGTTGTGTTTGAAGTGGCCATATAACATTTCCTCTTTCTGTCCATTCAGGAGACTCTAGAATAGATGCTATTGTTGTGCCATTGCAGGCACAAACTCGATTTCATTGAGGGCTGCATCAGGGTTGTGTTTGACCTCAGGGAGGGGAGGTGGGGGCGTGGCCAGGGTGGGTGTGGCCAGCTCAACATCACTCATATCGGTGGTGCCTCTGGTCCTTGCAAGCTGTTTTCGGCCGCAGTGGCCTCCTGCTTCCCTCTGCTAGTGAACACGGAGCTTGGGAGGGCCGTGCACAGCCATCATGAAGTCCATTTTCGGCCATGAGGGCGTCCTGCAACCTCTATCAGTGACAATGGAGCTCAGGAGGGCCACATGCTCTGTTTTCACTGGCAGAAGCACCACGGGCCGGTCCTTCGCTGTTTTCTGGTTGGCCTTGAGTTTTACACCTCTGTGCTATTGAATTGGTATGAATGGTACTGACAATTGCTTTCTGTGAACTCTTTACAAAATGTGTAGTTATATCTATGTCTGATTATTTACCGCTTTAAAAAGCTGGACCTAAATATGTAATATAACAAATCACAGGAAGACAGTAGCTGTTGGCCAAACCAAGGCATATTGACTTCTATATATGTAATCCTCCTTTACTTTCAACCCCAAAGTATAATATTTGCTCTGATACAGTGTGAAAATAAAATATCCTGGACAGTATTAATGAGTGTTCATGTTTATTCTTCTCTGCTCAGCCAACAGGAAAAACAAAAACAAAGCAGAGTAATTACTGTTCTAAAAACTCTAAACATCCAAATGCCTGCTAAAACTGTGGTGAGAAATTAAACGCTATCCATATCTGAACTGAAACTGATACTTCAACCTATTTGACTTATTTCATTCATTTAAATCGATGTCTTGAATCTGATAAATCCTTCTCTATCGAATAAGATTCCATTCTGCCACACAGAGAATTTCCCTTTGATGGCAAGTGTGTGGCTTTTCACTTTAAACTATGTTCATTAAGGTTACCATTTACTCTAGATATTAAAACAAATGAATGGTGTCTGCTCTGAAAGTGGGGGTCGATTCAAAACAAGATAAACATATCTATTTATGCTTTTAATGTGTCTTAAATGAGAATATGTCCATCTTCTGGGATATTTTAACATCTCAAATTTTATTTTACTACTGCTTTTCAAAGAAATTAACATGCTTCTTCCCATTCCCATTTTATTCTCACTGTCAGGGTTTACCCAAACCAGAAACATTTTGTCCCCAGAATCAAAAGCAAGCTGCTGACCCCATTCTTCATCAATATAAGAAATTGACTGGATTGTCTGCTGAATTTTAGTTTAATACTAACTGTGGGACAATATTGCAAATTGAACTTGAAACGGTTGAGTGCGTTAAGGATGCTGGCTTTAAAAAAGTTCTTTTTTCCCCACTTCCCATACCTGCCACAGTTCATTCCTCTATTAGCAACATCTTCTAGAGTCATACAGTCATTGTGCTAGCAGTAAGGAGGACAGCTTTTATATGGCATCAGTGATGGTAGGATACAAGACGCTGTATGTCATTGGTGAGTTACTGTATAGACACAGAGGTTTGCCTCATTCTGACTATATAAGAGCTGGCCTGTTCCCTAAAACTTTGCAAGGAAAGTGAGTTTGAGAAATAATGACTGACCAGGGAATTCTGAATTCGAGTGAAAATCTGGTTTTCCTGATTTGCATTAACAATCTAACCAGTATGTAGCATTAACACCTCTGCACCGAGAGCCTTAAAATTAAGATATAGAGGTAGCCCTTGACCACAATTGAGCCCAACATTTCTGTTGTTGAGCGAGACATTTATTGAGTGAGTTTTGCCCCATTTTATGACCTTTCTTGCCACGATTCTTAAGTGAATCACTGCACTTCATAAGTTAGCAACCCGGTCGTTAAGTGAATCTGGCTTCCCCACTGACCTTGCTCACCAAAAGGTTGCAAAAGGTGATCAGTTGACCTTGGGACAGAGCAACAGTCATAAATATGAAGCAAGTTGCCCAGCCTGTGAATTTTGATCAGATGAGCCTCGGTAGCACAGTGGTTAGAGGGCAGTACTGCAGGCTACTTCTGCTGACTGTTGGCTGCCTGCAGTTTGTCAGCTTAAATCAGGCTCAAGGTTGACCTATCCTTCCATCCTTCCGAGGTGGGTAAAATGAAGAGCCAAACTATTGGGGGCAATTGGCTGACTCTGTAAACCACTTAGAGGGGGTTATAAAGCACTATAAAGCAGTATATAAGTCTAAGTGCTATTGCTATCATGAGGAGGCTGCAAAGCTTATAACTGAAAAATGGTCGTAAGTCACACTTTTCAGCGCTGCTGTACCAAAAGAAATGAAGGGCACAAAATAATTTTCTTGTGTTTCCAAAAGGACTTACCTCATTGAAGAGCAATTCCCTTCTTTGCTGTTTCCTGAGATCCATCTTTTTCACAGCCACTTGCCTTCCCGTGTGCTTCTCGGTGGCGATGCAAACGATACCGGTGGAGCCTTCCCCGATCTTGATAAAGTTGTCCAAGTATTCTCGAGGATCCCCAGGGCTCACCACCAGTTGCAAAGCTGCTCGGAACTGCTCGTGCGATACCCTTGAGGCGGGCTGTTGGTCTGAGGAGGAACCCCAGCTCGGCGGCGGATAAGAACTTGAAGTGATGCTGGGGGAGCTTGGGTAAGAAGCTGTGGAAGTATAATGTGAGCTCGGCTGCAGGGAAGGCTGGTGGTTAAAGTGAGAGAATTTGTGATAGATAGCTGAGTACTGATAGCCACTACCTGAATACGTGGCTTTGCACTGACTCTGAGGTAGCTTTGTTGGGCCTCGTGGATATGTGTCTGATCCAGAAAGGGGTGGACTTACTACTATCTGTGCTCGATCATAATCCAGCTGTGGAAAAAGGCACATCAAAAAGTTAATTTCGTTTTTGGTTCGACCATGAGTTCCTGAACTAATGAGGGATGCAAACATTTACTTTTGTTTTTAAACTTTCTTCTTCAAGTATGTCACTGTTCTGACCCAGCTCCCCAAACGCGACAAACCCTCTGAAATGAACTTAAAATATGTCTTTATTAGGAGTGCCAAAAAGTTTCTTTTCCAAATGCAGGCTAACAAGTCCATCCGGCCAGAAGATGAATAGTTGTCTGCCGCATCTATTCATCTCTGCCCCCTGCCTTTTATCCCCAGAGCTAGGGTGGGCCTCACTAGTAGCAGTGCCTCTTCCTTCCCCAGGATCGCCCTATGGATTTCCACTGCTCTCCTCTTCTCTGCTTTCTGCGCAGCCATGCATCAGGCTCTGGACCCAGCTATTCCTCCTCTTCTTCATGAACCACCTCCAGACCCGAAGGCTGTTGACTCTCCATCTGAGGGCTGATGGACAGCCCAGGTTCTGTCGCTGTCTCTCTGCCAGCTCCATTCCCTCGTCCCCGTTGGAGCTTTCAGTTTGCCTTGCTGCTAACCCTGACTCCCATGCCTCCTCCTCCTCTGATTTGGTTGCTGGAGGGGACGGTGGCTGATAGGCTACAACAGTCACATCAGACGGTCTACTAGTTGCTTGGATGCCTCTAGAAACACATGTTCTATTGGTATTTTGTTCAATTAACACAATGTTGCCCCTTTGTAAAAGGCTTGTTGTCTTCTCAAGCAGAGCAGAAGACATTGCTCAAGGGAAGGAGAGAAGCAACTGACCCTCCACAGAACTGGCTTTCAAAGCATGAATCTAAATCTTCTGATTGCCAAAACTAAGCAGACTTGCGAGCAATTGTCTTTTAGGAACAGGGTATCATGGCCCAGCAATTTGTTTATTTTGAACAAATGGTTTGCCTGGACAAGATTCTAGGTCCTTAAACCCAGTCTTTCTAATCAATGGCATATTGTTTAATAGGAGGAGAATCCCTGGCCTCAAGCTTTGGAGAGCTGTTGATGGATCAGACAGTTTTGATCTGATTTCCAACAGAGCTGATTCATGTGGAAATCCTGTCTGGTTCCTTTTCAAGATGTATAACCTCAGACTCCAATCAAGTCAAAGAGACTTTCTAACCAGAACAGAATATTTCTGCTCCTGAGATAAAGAGGTAGGAGGTGTTTGAGGGCAGACTCAAAGGGAGTAAGAGGCAGGATTAAATAAATATCTAGGGAGTCAGTACCAAAAGTGGACAAAGTCCAGGAAAAACCATTTTTTGAGTTTGAATGTAATGACATTGTCATGAAAAGCTTGGATTTCATTGTATGGAATGAAAGGTTAGCTTTAAAAAAAAGTCTGTGACCCCCTTGTCTCCAGTTTTTCTGGGGCCCTGAAACCCATCACTGGGTTTCAAGTAGCCTGGGAGGATGAACTCCAGAACCTGGGAATGAGGATAACATGGGCTGCCCACTATTCTCTTCCACAGATAGTAGATAGAGGCGAGGGCCCAGTGTCTTGTCAACTGGGCTTGACAGGAAGAGCTTTCTTGGGTTTCAATTCCATCTTCTGTAGGTACGATATTGAAAACATTGCCATAGATCAGGTTGAGGCAAACCAATCAGGGGCCACAGATGGTTCCCCTCCTTCATTCATTTATATAAAAATATGCGCACCACCTATTTCATAGGCTTCAAGGCAGATTACAGTATTACTAATTCCTAATTACCTAATACTTAATGGAGTCTTAAATTTGTTTCTAAATTCTTAATTGATCTATTTAAAATTTAAAGTTTTACTTTTATAATGTGGGCCATGATTTAATTTTTTCTTAAACTATTTTTTAACTTTTTTATGTATCTTTTTAAATGGCTGTGCACTGCCCCGAGTCCCTAGGGAGGGGGGCGGTATAGAAATGTATGAAAATAAATAAATGAAAATAAATTACAGAAAACAGTATAGAAATGCCCGTAAAAATAAATACGAATAGTACCCCAAATTAAAAACCAATGTTAAGCCAGTCCTGTCATCATTAGCATTGGTACACCCTCGTAAATACTGTAAGACCGTGAGTGCCTTTGTAAAGGCCAGGCAGTTAAGAGTATCATGTACTTCCAAGGACAAGATATTGCAAAGGGTGAAGACAGTCCTAAAGAAGTATGAGGAGGCTACCAACACCACTTCTCGGGTGGGAATTCTCAGCATCCCCTTGTTGAAGAAATAGAAAAATTTGGACTGGGAGAAATGAATCTACAAATATCTGGAAACCAAGCCCGAATCAAGGGTTTTATAGGTGATAAACAACACTTTAAATTGAACCTGGAAGCAAGTTGCCAGCCAGACCAGTGATCACTTTTTTTTTTTTTTTATCACCCTGTGCTATACATAAGAAAGGAAGATTTGGTTCTTCGGATAAATCTTCATGTTTGCCAAAATCCACGTTCTCTGGGT
>JAEANM010022782.1:0-11521 GCA_017656035.1 Myanophis thanlyinensis
GAGCCCCATATAGAGAGCATTGCCATAGTCTAGGCGAGAGATAACGAGGGCGGAAGTGACTGTGCGAAGAGCGCCCCGATCCAGGACCTGATAAAAAGCCCCCCTGGAGACGGCTAACAATAGATTCATTTAACATGAAAGCAGATTATTTTTATCATTTGCTATCCTGTTTCAGCCTACAGAAGTGGATCTTATATTCTAGATGTAGACAGAGTTTTCAGTTTAAGCATTTGTGGCTTGGCAAAAGATGTTCCACAATCCTGATGCATTGGCCTAAAACTGGATAATACTGATTTACAGTCTATGTTATGTATCTGGTAGTACACACAGCATAAAAGGCAATTTCTAAGTCGCTTACAGTTGGAAAAATGCAAAATAAATTGCTTAACACTAACAGAAAACAGAATAGCAGAAATGGAAGTCCAACCCCCTGCTAAGGCAGGAAACCCTGTACCATTCCAGATAAATGGTTGCCCAGTTTCTTCTTAAAAACGTCCAGTGTTGAACTTCTGGAGGCAAGTCGCTACACTGATTAATTGTTATGTCAGGAAATTTCCTCTTAACTCTAGGATGCTTCTTTCTTTGGTTAGTTTTATTTCAGTTTGGCATTGTTTCTGTTTTATAACATGACTCATTTTAGTATCCGTTTCAGGGTCATAATCCTGAAATAATGGAAAAACAATGTGGAATGTATATCTGTACATTAATTGCATATATGGAGACACACATTGTCAAATAAGCATTTTGTTGTCTTTTGAACATGCAAGTATATTTATCATTGCTATTTTTAGAAGACAAAGTGAGTATATTTTTACAATGTACCAAGAATTTGAAGAAGGTCCTGATTGAGATGGCTGTCGGTCAGCATGTAGAACCACAGACAACTTATATTCAATATTCATTGCCTCTGTAATTCCAAACATTAATTCCTACATTTTCCACTCCTCTGATTCCTTGTTTTTGCCACATTAGTATTTATTTGCTTTTAAAGTGATTTGGAATTCTTGTAGCAGAATGAAATATGAATGAATGAATTAATTAGATTCCAAATGGTTCCATTTATTTTGTGAATATTGTTTGTCCATTCAATACAGTATCAGTAAGCAAGCCATACAAGAACTACCAAATGATCATGTATAAAACCATAGCATTGAAAGGAGACATTGAGTCAAACTCCTTCCTTAGCATAGAAATCCTAGTATAATCATTCTTGACCTGCTGTCTTGTTTCTGCTTCAATAATCTAGTGGAAGGGATCCCACCACTCCTCTGAATAACTTTTTCCACTTTTAGATTGTCCCCTCTATTGGGCATCTTTTTCTAACATTCATTTGGACTATGCCTTTTTGTAACTTAAATCCTCTTCAAGTATTTGAAGAATAGCCTTCAATCTTTGCAGTGTTTCTAAACAGTGTTTCTCATTTTCCTTTACTGCTGCTTAATGGATTTGGAGGATTGTTACCATAGCAGCACATATGCCATGTAAAAGAATAATCAGTGATCATTTCTATGAAGAAACAGAGTAAGGGGACATCTTCTGAGAACGATAATCATTTGATGATTATAGATAGCTATTAAGGTTATTGAATAATATATCATTTTACAGAACATCTCCCAAAATGACAGCATAGTTAAGCATCAGTGGTAGAATCATAGCCCCCTTTTACAATACTCCTTATTTGGAGGCATGAATGCATACAAAATCTATATAAATGGCTTTGAAATGTTGCAGGCAGAAAATCTGGTGGAAGAAGAAGTGATAAATCAAAAAGGGAATCTGGTCTGAGAGAACAAGAAAATGTCACATAGAAACAAAATCTTATTTAAAAGTAACTGTGTTGTTCATTTTATTAGCATTTCATGTTTTCACTAATCATTTAAATACAGAAGCCACAGCAGCAGCTTTACTTAATTTTTGTAGTGTGAAAATGAATAGCAGGGATTTGCTGCCTGTAAATGTGCAGGCAAGCATGACAAGGTACTTGTCTTCTTGTGATTGTTACTATGTGTTACCTTCTTGCAAACAAAAAGGTGGGTCAAGACATAACAGTAGAATTAGGTTTTTTGTATGCCTCCTGATTGTAAAAGAAGCACTGAAAAGGAAGCAGGTGCCTTTATTCAGTCCAGAGTAAAATCACTGGCAGAAATAATAAGATATGTGCAGAGCTTCCTAACTTGAGCTTGCTTTTTGAAAAATGATATTCAGCATTCTAATAAAAAAATTTAATCTGCCTGGATTTGTAACTCTGTTATATATTATCATCTCTTAGTTGGAAAACATTGTAACAATGTAACTAGAATGAATGTGAAGGTAAGTTAGCCAATTGTTAAATGTTGCCTACCACTTAAGTCTGAGTTGGACTCGGACAGGTGCCCTTCATACTATAGAATATAGAATAACAGAGTTCGAAGGGACTTGGAAGGCAATCCCTTGCTTAACAGGAAATTCTATACCATTTCAGGCAAATGGCTGCCCAATCTCTTCTTGAAAACCTTCAGTGACAGAGCAGCTGCAACTTCTGAAAGCATGCCATTAACTGTCAGGAGATTCCTCTCTAGTTTTAGGTTGGATCTCTCATTTGTTACTTCTGTCTTTGTAATCTGTAGTTCTTTCAAGGTGAGTCAAGTGATTTTGATCCTGTTCATCCTACTAATGCCTCCCTTTCCCATAACTTTGCCATAGTTGTTTCTATTCCATCATCAATTTGCATCAAAGAATATGTACTTATGTGTCAACAAATAATTTCCTCTAGACAGCAATCAGATTTTATTTGCGCCAAAACTGATTTAATTTTTCTAGTGCTCCTGGGTACTCTTATTATCTTTTGTTTTCCATAGCCACGACTGAACACATCTTTTTTCTTTTTGTTTTTTTTTTTCAGTTTCCAACACTGGCAACCTTAATTTTTTTTAAAAAAAAATATTCTGATCTATGTGTTGCCATTGCAATATCCTTGCCTTTTCATGATCTTGTTTAAGTTTGTCAGGGCCTTGCTCCCTAATACTAATCTCTATTTCTTTAACACACTGTCTCTTGTACTATTCTTGAGCTCAGGAAAAAGAAACTATTTTCCAAAAAACCTTTTCTTTCAACATTATTTTAATGAAATTGTTAAGTTTCATCCTCCAATTTTGATTCATTAATTAGTTATCAACCTGTCATTGGTATTTGCATATTTTAAGACTAATGAAGTTCCTTAAGTTATTCATGAATTCTGATTATATGTCCTGCCAGTCAAAGCTTGTGGGCACTCCTACTCTCTTTACCTTTCTAAGTTTAACCTATATTTAACACCAGTAATTGTCACTGAATAACTGAATCCCCTTACTAATTCAGTCATACTCTCCTATGGTAACTATTGGGTCTATCAGTTTTCAGAAGCAGCTAAGAGACTTGTGTTACCTTTAGACTGGCTAATTTATTATTAAAAGTAAGCTTATGCAATGATAAACGAGTGAGTCTTTTAAGATACTACAAGAGTTTTAGGATTTTTGCTGTAAAAAGTTAATAAGCTACCTCTGTGTAAACTGCTCAGTTTTCCAAGGCATTTTTCTTTGTTTTCAACAACTTGAAATATTGAATTCTTCCTAATCTAGTCATATTTTCCCTTTTTTTGTTTGTTTGTTTTATTAGTTTGAATTGGGTCCTACTCTTTGAAAGCATAATATATTTGAAGAAAGTTATAATCTACCTCTAATATTTTGCAGGAACAGAAGCAGTTGGCCCATGTGGAAACTGGAGGAAACCCCGCCTCCACAAAAACATAATGCATGCAAAAACTTTTTTACTTGTAAATCTCCCAAATTAGTGAGAGTTTATTTGAAAAACTAAGGCTGAAATAGCTGTTACACAGAAAATGGCTCTTGTGCTATTCAATAAATGCAGAAAATCCAAATGCAGAAAAACTAGAATATGCTTTTTATCAAAATGAAATTAACTCTTGCATTTTCTGTCCTTCTCTCTTCAGAGTTCAAACATCTATTAGCTACTGTGTTAAAGTATCCCTTGTAAAGGAGGAATAATATTACTAGCAAACCTCAGCTAATAAAAAGCTAAACATTCTGGAAAAACAAAAGAGATACACTATTCCAATTGGTAATTGACAGGTATTTCTTCTTAGTTTGACAATATATGTGGGCAGTTGATCTACATTATCAGAATCTTATTTGCTGAAAATTCTTCAGCATCATAAAATGACTAGAAAAACAAAAGAATTGTCAGCTAGATTTTATAGCTTTAGTTTTCTTACATTTATTATAGAACATCCATTATCAGGAGTATAATAAGCAGATAAGTGCTAATATAACAGTCAATAATTTCACCATATTAATCTATAGTGTCTGTTAAGATTGATCTGAAGATTAACCACACTTTAACACTGAGGGTCTCATTTAAGTGTTCTTTTTAAACTACTTTTTCTCAGCTAGGACTAGCTGGCAGAAATTAAAAATTAAATGATTACTAGTGGTGTTATTGAATGACTCATTTAATTTTCTCTAATTGGATTTTAAAACTTTTAAGTTGATAATTAATATCTTCAAGTAAGCCAACTTCTAAGTAAATAAATGCCATGGGAAGTAAATCTTGCTATTACAAATGGGGTATCTCAGACAAATAATTTTAGTCATAAGTTATTCCCAAGTATGAATCTGAACAGAAGCACAAAGACATATTTTAATGTAAGTAAAAAAAATGGATAGAATTTTTTTTATTTACAATTGAACTAACTGTAAGTTTAAAAAGTCTAGTTGCAACTAATACTGATCTGCCATTTTGATACACAGACGTGGCATGGAAGAGAAATGTAATATTCTCTGTAAGCAATCGATTTTGGTTTATTGTCTTTAAAGAATATTATGTAAAAATGTAGTCACACAAACTCTTTTGAGCCTGAAATCTTATCTAGTTCAAATCTTACTATGATATGGACAAAGTTGTATTTACTCAACACGTGTCTGTACTCTTCACTTTTCACAAGTAGATTGCTTTGTGGGTTTTTTAAAAAGATATTCTCATATTAACTCCCAAACTATTAAATCACAGATTTCATCCATATTGTGAGGAGCTGCACTTACCCTGTCTACGTGATTTGTAGTTTTGGACCTTTTTCTGAATGATTAAGAAGGTCTCATAGTCAGGTGTGTAATTTAAGTAATAAATAATTTTACATTTTCAATAAGCCAGCCTGCCTCAGCATTAAAAAAAAATAAGTTGATGGTGAATACCTAATGTTGTAGATGTGTCTCAGGGGGATATTTTGTACTTGCTGCTATTGGCATCTTTCTGATTTTAGTGTAACCCCTGTAGTTTGGTCCTTTGGGGTGACCAGATGAGAATTAGAAAGGGTACAAACACACTGGGTTTTGAAGACTAAAGGGTAGTGTTCTTAACCATTCTAATGCAACTAGTGATGCTACCTGAGATAACATCAAAGTATCTTTTCTGATCTGTTAATGGCTACAACATCAAGCCATTTAAAGCCCCATTGACCAAGAAACATGTAGACAGAAGAACAATGGTTAGAAACTGGTATCAATCCTAGAGAAAGAAGTAACAGAGGATATATATCCAATTCTGACAAAACTTTATCTGTGAGCACTGAGAACTGCCATTATTTGTCAGTATGTTGGTATGACCTAGCCTGTCTGTTTCTCTGTATGTACAAACAGTATATCACAATGCTGCCTTTTTGTTTGAAATATCAAAATACAAAGATTGTAAACCAAATTAATGTAATAAAAGTTCCAGATGATTCCAGTGTCTAAAGTGTGTGTGTATCACTTTTTAAATAAATGATGCAAACATGTATCTTTTAAAAATTGAGAGATGGGGAAATAATTTAAGGAAATACTTTTTTCCTGCATCTGGGGAGCAGTACAGAAGGACGAGACTTCTGTGGAAATCTCAAATGAAACAGGTAAACACATTGGAGCTGTGTACATCCACCTCTGCTTATGAGCTCACAGTCTCAGAATAACCCCCCCTGTGAATTAATATCCTAATCTATTCTTCCTGCATTTAAAATCCAGAATACACTCCACCTTGCATTCCTCTTTCTCATCCACCAGAACAGAGAAAAGGGGCAGCCTTTGAATATAAGAGACAGGGAAGTGAAATACCAGGCCAGTGCAAATGAATCTGAGTAGTCATAGGACAAGGATCAATAAAATTTGAATTCAGTTTCTTGGATGGGAGGAAGGTAACTTGAAATACACACCAAATCTCTTTTGGCATCCTCTTCCCTATAAGAATCTGCTGCTGTTTTATACACAGCCTGGGGCAAATCAAATTGCTTACCTATGAGGAGCTCTATTCTCTGTGCCTTTTGGAGAAAATCAGAGGCTAGATGAATTGTAGAAGTTTAGATACACAATCAGTACAGGCAATTATTCTAATAGGGAAATGTAGAAAATTACATGCCAATCCTGCAAGTAACAAGTCAGGGTGGTTTTGCTGTTCATAGGATAACAACATAACTTATTTCCTTCCTCCCTCCTCACTCACATTTATATAACTGCCCATCTCACAAGCATGACTGGGCAGCTTATATAAATTTGAGGGATATAACTCTATACGGTTTAAACTTGCTCTGAGAGTGAGATGGGGGGGTCTCTAAATTTGGTAAATTAATAAATAAAAGTATTCTAGTATAGCAAGTATTTTCCTTCCACCAATTCAGCTCCAGGTGAAAGTCAGATAGGAAAGTCCAATAATAGTAAGAGGTTATTTTGGATCCAAGATGTAAATTTATTTCATTTGTTTTAGAAATTTATAAGTCTAGCAAATTCTAAGATCCACCATCCTGTAGGATGCGGCTGGAGCAAACCAGAAAGCTTAGCAGGGATGGCCATAACCTAAGAGATAAAAGAAACATAGTATTTGAAATCTTCTTTCAACTGAGACCACCAGAAAACTCTGAAATAAAATACATCTAAAAAACTCCTTCATGCCCTGCAGTCTTATTATCATGGCAAAGTTGCAACACTTCTTTTGGAGAGGACAAGTAACATATAAATGAAAATATTGTTCCCAGCTACAGAAAAATGAGAAGGGTCTCCCTGTGGGTCATCCATCTGTTTGAAGCAGGAATTTGCATTTGTCAAATGTGAGTTAGTTGCCTTTGAGATGAGACTAGAAGAAAAGTTATGTGATTAAAAGGAATGAAAATCACATTGTGTTTAAAAGGTGTTCTCCAGCTATGGAGTGAAGAAAAAGAATCTATGGGTCTCCCTGTCAGTCATTCATCTGAGCCTTGACACATAGGTCCTGTAATTATAAGTAAATCCAATCCAACGGATCTTCTGTTTCCATATTCCTAATATCTTGAAAGTGTCCTTTAGACATGGGAAGAGGGGCAGGGAATTGTCAAGTTTAAGATTGTGGTAAAGAGGGAGCAAACACAGAATATCGTTATTGTGTGTGTGAGAGAGAATATCTGACACTTCATTGTGTGAGCTAGGAACATAAGAAATGTAGAGATTAAAATTGTGGCCATCTGATCTGACAATGGATAATATTCTGAATCTTATGCATAGGTTCCAAATTTGTGTGATTTGCCCACACTTGCTAAGAAACCTAAGTCTCAGCAATGTTTCTTTTATTGAAACATTGCTTTAATTGCTAGCAATTCTTCATTGAAATAAAAACCCCAAATAGACTCAGCCAGGAGTCTAGAATAAAATGTAAGATTTTATAAAATGTCACAAAGGAATGCTGGGATTCCTTTTTTGTTTTGGTTGTACAATTTTATTGAAAGGATTAAAATCCAAACCCCACCCCCCAAAATTGAACAAACACAAGTAAGCACAAAACATTGAAAAAAATTAAATTAAAAAAGGACAAAACCACATATTATTCCCCCTAATTAAACATTAACAAATCTATGGCAACAATAATAGCTTCCCCCTTTGCAGAGCAGGTCTAAAATTTATAAGCTTGTGTATCTATTTGCAATCCAACTGACCTGCATTACATATGTGAAAGAAAAAACAATTAACAGGTTAAACAACAGCAAATTTTAAATTCAAAGCACTCTGTTAACAGTCTGTTATAATAATTTACCAGTAGAAATTCTATATGATTTTTTATTACAAATCACCCAGATCATTATCTCTGAGTCCAGGGTCAAATACTCTCATTGGGTTCTTAATAAAACTTTTTTTAGGTTTTTAATTGAGAACTTTACCAACAATTGCATCTCACTTCCAAAGTTCATAAGTGCCTGTTGTATATACGTATCTCTGCAACATCCATTGTTGAATAATTGTTCTTAACAGCACAGCATTCTTCTTGCCAAGAAAGTCCAGTCCATCTTGCATCATATCCATTATCTTGGACTTTTTAATATTTGTATTCTTTTCAATCTTTTCTGGTGAATCAAACACTTTTTTCGTCACCTCTGACAATGACAAATCAAATTCCAATTCCTCAAATGGCAAATAAGATCCAATTGTTATTTCCTTGTTTTGGATATCATCTTGGGTTTGCAGAACCATTATAGAGCCATCAATGTTTTTGTTTATATTTTCAAATAAAACCTATAAGTTGGAGAGCATTCTTTTTTTTTCAATTGTCTTCCAAAATAGTTTTTTTGAAGGCATGTGAAACACTTTTTGTTCTCTCTTCAAAGACAAGAGAAGCAGATTGGTAACAGTTTCCACAGGGGGAAAAAATCTTTCTCAATGTTAAAGAAAGGGAAATTTTCCCATCAAAAATTAAGATGTAAATATCAAAGCTCTTTAAAAAAAGAGAAAGAAAAAAAAACTAGAAAGAGCACAATTTATAGTATAATCCTGTATTAGATGTAGGTTCCACCACAACATCTTTGCAGTTAAAAATAATTTTGAATTTAATGGTAAACATTAAACGAAAAAGCAGGAAAAAAATTGTGAAAGTACATCAAGGGATTATAAAATATGTCAAAAGTTACCTAATCATAAATTAAAAGATTTTAAAGCATCAAAAAGTACAATTAAAACCCAGGCATGCTTAAGAAAAATGAGCAGTTGAAGGGAAAAGATGGGAAGAGACCAGATCTTCCAATCACTCCTTACACAGAATTAGGGGCATCCAGCCCCCCTCTTTGTCTATGCATGATAGTCTGAAGGTCATCTTTGGTCCTTCCTAGTATCCCTTCCAAAAAATAGGGAGCAAAGCCATCAAATAACTAGCTTTGGTGGCAAAACCAGTTGTTTGTCAGTAGGAGAAATAGAATCTCCTGTCCATTCAGCACACCATGTTGGGACAGAGGCCAGGATGCTGGGAGTCAGTTGATGAAGCAAAGGCAGGAAGGAGATATTTCACGTCCACAGAGGCAGCTTGTTATTTATCAGAGACCACTTAAGCTGGTGCTATTTTTTCAGGAATTAAACTTTAGCACTTGACAAAATCAAGAATAAAGTGCCTGCAAAAGTTGGCAAAGCCCAAAAAACACTAGACATACTTAATAATTTCTAAGTGCCTACCGTGCAAGAATGGATTGAACCTTTGCAGGATCCATTTGACTTCTTTCCCTAGAAATCAGATAATCTAAACAGTCCAAGACTGGAAAGTTAAGTACATTTACATTTTAGCATGCAGCTTGTATTTGCAGAGATGCAGTTACACATTTCTGACCTGAGTAGAATGGATAAAAACAGTTTCTGGGGAAAAAAATCAAAACATCCAGAGATAACCACATATATTTGTCCAGAATATCTATGAATCTCGCATTCATTAATTTAAAAAAGACTGCTGGACAATAGACCACAGAGCACTATAGTATATTGAAATTTCCCATACAAATGTCAAAAGCTGTTAAGTGTTTGTGATAATCCTTTATCCAGATCAAATGATAAGTTCCCCTCAAGTCAAATTATATACATGCCTTCTGAAGATGGTCCAGCAGATGTGAAAGAAAAGGCAGTGAGTAGTGATTTCTAATTGTCACAAATTGAGAAATCTATCCACATGAACTAGTCTCAAGACTTATTTTTCTTTTCTATAAAAATAGCAGTGCAGATGTAGGAGATGATGGGGGAATGAATCCTTTCTTCAGAAACTGTTCAGAAACTTCTTTAAAACTGTTAATTCTGAGGTGGACAGGGATTTTGTCATCTAGGCTGCAAAACACAAGTTGATAGTGCAGTTACATGCCCAATGAGAGGCAAATAGTAGGTAGCTTCCTCTTCCCCAAAAGGAAAGGTTGTGAATTGTCTCGCCCTTTTATCTCTTCAGTGCCTGAATTCTTCTAGCATGCCATCAATCACCACACAACACTGAAATAACTCTTCCAAGGTTCTTGGTGTGCCTTATCATGCTAATTGATCATAGCAAGATCCTCCTGAAATTGATTGTTGAAAGCAAAATCATTCCAGCACACCTTCCTAGCATACAACTTATAAATCTCCCAATTAGCAGTTCTTCTGGTAATCACCAAAGGCAGTTCTAAATTAGTTTTCTAGGGTAAGGGTTATCTCATCATCCTGTTTGGCCTCTCGTTCAAAAGGCTAGGAATGTATTCCACTTTGACCTGATCTGTTCCGTTGATCTGTTTAAAAAAATGTATTTATTACTGAATACTGTATCCTGAGCCCCCTGAACTTCCCTGGCACACTGCCAGGGCAATGAAATATCACGAGCAAGAGAGCAACCTGTGGGATTCCTTTAGGCTGAGGTAAATGTTGATCCAAATGCTGTGGTCTCTGTATCATAACAGAGCAGAAGCCGATGATCTCTGTCTCTATCGATGCTTCCACAACTTGCTCTGCTGACAGTGAGGTACCTCAAGATATGTAGCCATGGTTTAGGCCCAAAACGTCTGATCTGATGCCTCTCTGATGAGAGAATATGAAAGCTTTCCAGACTGAATCAAGTTCTTCAAGGGCTGGGAAATCCAAAAAAACAAGAATCACTTGTATTTCTAGAATGAATTTTATTGCTAGTGGAATAAATATAATAGATACCGTAAGTTATAATAGATATCATTGAAAGCCTTTCAAAGCAATTCTCTAAATTCTAATTCTAACCCTAACCCTATCTGGTGTAAGGAAGAGTATTTACATTCTCTCTCTCAATCTCCACCTAGATTAAAGATTCTTTTCTCTAATGATCTAACTCTCTCCTCCAATGACTTGTTCCTTCCTCTATGTTCCCAAATTCTGTTAGTCATTCCATGAAGTTTCAGTAATTAAAGTTTCCCAAAATTCATGGCTCTTTGAAAGATCCAGAATTTCCTTTGAAAGGCATTATCCACATCCTCTCATTGGATGGCTGATAGTGGACGCCAATGATATTATTGCTTATATCAATTCCTTCACATTTTAACCTAGATGTCCTTTACAATATCGACACATTTATTTACTCAGATTTCTGAATAAATATACTTTACCTATCTGGACCTAAGGAGAAATGTCCTGACAGTGAGAGAAATTAACCAATGGAACAGCTTTCCTCCTGCAATTATGCTTATTCTTCAACTTATTCCCAACCTATTTCCTACCCTCCCATTCTGCCCTAACTTACCTGTGGTCGTGAATGGTTG
>JAEANM010022783.1:0-11520 GCA_017656035.1 Myanophis thanlyinensis
AAACCCGGCCGGACGCCCCGGACAGGACGTAAAAAGAGGACATGTCTGTGCAAAAGAGGACGGTTGGTCACCCTACAAGTGACAGACTATTGAAACCAAAGAGAAAATCATAGTTTAAACTGCCGGATATTTTTTTTAAATTGCTATATTAAACAAATTGTCCCCTTCTCTTTAGGGATTTCATTTTGTATAAGAAAGTGAGAAAAGGAAATATAATTTAAAAAAATCTGGACATGTATATCATAAACAAATCATCTCTCCCCAGTAGTCATTATGTTACTTGAAAAGCCTTTTCCTTATCCTTCTGTTAAAAAATTAGTAATTCAAACGTTGTTGCCTTTATCAGCAATCCATTGCTACAGTCCGCTGCTACATTTCTAGATTTGTCCTTCCAATGTTGCATAATAATTCTTTTGGCCATTTCCCACCTACTTATGCACAAAAAGGCCACATTTCTTGATATCTTGATAAATACCAAATACTAGGGATATAGCCAAGAAAAACATATGCGTTCTTGATAAGTAGCAATTAGTCAACAGTCTTGGAGATTTCCAACTCACCAAACTCTGAGGTGCTAGCATGAGATGCCAATTATTTGACACAAAACTATTAACCATATTTTATTCTTGAAAGAGAATAATTTCATATGTTTTAAAAATAACCTTTTATTTTATTTTTTCCAAAAATAAAAAGGATATTCAAGCCCATTTTTCCAAAAGTCACGCAAATAAACAATATCTATTTCATCTACTTTTTCACCTTCTTATAAAGTTAGGCTATTGCTTTAAGAGCAAGAATTAAATCTCCTAAGATCTTTAACAAATTTTAGTTCTGGCATCTGAAATTTAAGATTACAAGTTTTAAAAATGCAGCTTTGTCTTCATCAGAACTAAAATAGTCCAAGATACATAATAACATTATGCAAACAAAGAATTTACGAGCTATTCCAATGGTATCTCAATGTGTAAGCTTTTCATGTTTTAAAGGATCAAAACTACAACCTGCTATTTTCCATATAGCATTAAATGCAATATTACTAAGCCTGGAACAAACATGGATAATAATACTAGCAAGTTTAAATAGAAAGAGCTACAAAATTAATTAAATCCAGGGTCAGTTTTAGGCTAAGGCTGAGAAGACATTGGCCAAGATGCCAAAGCTTAGGAGGTGCCAAAACCATCTCTTCTTGTAAATCATTGCAGATGAAAATCCTCACATTGGAGTGCCATCAGTCAATGTGGCTTAGGGATCCAATATATATTTGTACAGGCGCTGTTTAAATCAATAATGAACAATCTTGAAAGATTTTTTCCTGATGTACTGGGAACTGCATATTGGAAACTGGACATATCGAAAGATTAAGAATAGTCAGAAAAAAATAACAGATAGAATAGAGAAGGTATTCAAAAAGCAGAAATAAAGAGTATTATCTGTTGTTTTAATAAGGTTTAGGTCTGGCATGGATTTTTTTTTAATAGGGATGCAGGGGCAGTCTTGAGAGTACATGATGTCTGAGAAAACCTGGGAGAGATAAGAGAGCTTATTGGATTTACAAGCTTTTCTCATGTTGCATACTGGTAGTAACCATGCCAAAAACATTTGGAAGATGTTAGATTATGAATAATTGTATGAAACGCTTGTGGTACATTTATTCATTTGCCCCTGCAAATTTGCTTTGTGATACAATTGCAGGACATAAATTACCTAGATATGAATGCTTGTGTTTTATGTATACCATAAATTTAATTCAAAACCTTAGCTAGCGTTAGGATGATGGAGTAGGACAGCATGAGTAAATAATGATTATTCATTTATTATATCTAATCACCCTAAGAAAATCTAACTTATTTTTAAAAAAAAACAGATCAAGTATTTTAAGCAATCTGTTACTTAGTTACTTGTGTGAAAGTGGACGAAAGTGAATACAAACTATGTTTTTTTTTTAAATAAAAGTTTGCAGTAGTAACATTTATAAATATTGAACTGAATTGGATTGTGGTTCTGAGACAAAGCAGAAACTCATATACTGATTGAGGAAATAAGGGTATTTGGCAGAAAAGTTTAGGGTAGTAATAGTGAATGGGAGACTACAAGAAATTCCAAATAGAATGGAGTGTAAATGAAGCTTTGGGCTCCCATTCTGTGCACATTTATCTTTATGAAGTTAACTCAGATGCCATCTGCTATGTTTGTATTACAGAAATAGGTACATGTAGTTGAGGAGAGAGTTTATATACTGTATATAGCCGACAATGAGATAAACTCTTGGAGAAGAGAGATCAAGCTTCTCAAGATGGACAGAGAAGGAAGTGAACCTCAAAGAACACAAAGAGGAAGAAAAGTACAAGAGTTTCAGGAAACACACAGTGCTTATGGTGGTTTTGATATAAAAGACATACTAGGTTCTTAAGCAAACCTATTCAGCTCTTGCTTCATGGAACCAGAGTTCCATGTTTCAGTGTGAAACATACTGAGGTCCCACTTTGATGAAAAAGTGTAACATTGTAATGGTAGATGATTTTCTGCTAAAAAACATGTGCGGTGTGCAATCTTGATATGACATTGCATGATGGGCTTGTTTCTACCAGGTGCTCTCATCCAGACTATGACATATAGATTGCCATGGGTGTACAAATCCACTGATAACTAGGTCTTTCTCACTGGTTCATGACACTGCCAGAAAAAGACCTTGAAGGAAACTCCAGAATCTATGAGATTCTGGGCAGAAAGGTAAAGGTATTGAGAATGCAAGTTTGTGGTTCTTCCAGTTGGGGGTTATGGCATCGGAAGAGAGGGACAGCCTCCTTTATATGTAGTTGATGCAGCCAGGAAGGATTTGATTTTCTTAGGATTGAGTAGCTAATAAACAATTTCTAGCACAAGAATTATTATATTATCTCATAAAGACTAGGCAGGACATGTTCGGCAGGTGCTTCACCAATCTCATCTGAGGCCATTGTATTAAAACAAAAGGAGGAACTTGGCAAGAGCTCATACTTGAATAAGCTACCTAGGAGACAAAGGTGAAGAACAGGGGGCTTTTCAATTGGCATGAAGCTATCACAGCAAACTATTATTCACAGTCTCAGGTGTTTCTATACCAAAACATAGAGTGTGGGAAAGGAACAAGAACTTAATATTCTAACCTAGCAAAAAAAGAATCATGTCACCAGCATCACAGCAACTTGGCTTGGAACTATGATTGGAACACAGCCCTGGAAGGCTACAGCTTATTTAGAAGCAATGTACTGAACAGAACAAGAGGACATGTTGTGTTGTACATAAAGAAAATGGAAATGTGCAATTTGGACTATGGAAATTCTACCAAGTGTGTTTGGATAACAATAAAAGAACAGAGAAACCACAGCTGATATTGTTATGAAAGGTTATTTATTATACACTGCCTGAACAAGCAGAAGATATGAATGAGAACTTCTATATCATATAACCAGACTTACCAAAAGGCATATAATAATGGCAATGGTAGATAACTTCTGGAAATGCAATTCTGCCAAAAGTCATAGGTCCCAACAAATTTTTGTCTTTTTTTCCCTCACAACTTCGTTTGGAAAAGAAGGAACAAGGGGCAATTGCTGTCTGGTTGTAATAATTACCAATAAAGAAGGAATTGGTTGAAGAACTGAAAAAGACTGGAACATTGGGAGAAAGTGATCATGTTATCCTTGAGTTTATGATATCAAGGGTGAAAGAATAAAGATGAGTCAGATGTATATATTGGTTTTCTGAACAATAGATGAAAAGTAAATCAGATCTAATGGCTTGAAATATTAGAACCTGAAGGAGGAAAATGGTTAGGAAGATTTTTTTCCAGAAGAAAAAAATAAGCGACATCTAACAGACCAGAGTGGTGCACATTGTTTTTTAAAATGCTGAAATGAGACAGAGATATGTTCAGGAAATGTTAAAAAAAAGGGAGGGGGAATAATCAAAGAAAAATATAAAACTTTCCAGAACTCATGTGAGTGAATGAACTTCTCTGAAATGCTGAAAATAATAAAAAAATGTTGTTTGCGTGCATCAGAAACAACAGGAAAAGCAAGGAGGCTGAAGATGCTTGGATCAAGTCAAGAAAAAAAGATATGAATTGGTAATGGACAATGGACAATGGTAACTGAAGAAGTTTATAAGTTTTTATGAAAGCTGTCCATCTCCAAACTCTTCTGGTGTAACTACTGAGGGTAGACGGGTAAGGTGTCTTCCTACCGAATAGGAAATATTACACTGTACTCTGTAGTAGTCGGAAATTGATTATTCCTTGTTTTTAGAGATGCACCCTCTCTTCTTTCTCCTACTGCTGTTTGCAAGGTCTATATAAATTTAGGGATCATTTTGGGTACACAAAATTAAAGGAGATGATTACAAGAGAGTTGAGTTTACCTGGGTTGGAGAAATATCACTCCCTCTCAAATTAGTTAAGTTGATACCTGATCTTGACTGAATAACTTAAGAATCACACAAAGTATGAAAATAGATTAATAAAACAGTAATTTCTAAATGTATTACATCACAAAATTTTTGCCGCACACAATATTTTTAAAAACATATTCAATGTTTATTATCCTTTGTTTATCTGGCTTTTGAGGATTTTTTTTCTATTAAAAAACTTGTTCTAGTTAGAAGTCTTTGAATTAATTGATTTTGGTGACATTGGCAGATGGTAATAATAGTCATTGTCCAGAATTCATCTAAAGCATAAATTCTGTCATCTGGAGACAATGAATAAATCTGCTGTACTATGCAATATGAGTTTTGTACTTAGGAAATGCACTGTTGAACTTTATTGGGCTGCCTGAACTTGGCTCATCATAAATGTTACTTGAATGATTTTGGGTTCTGCTAAGGTCTGAACATTGAGTTAAAATGATACCCAATAAGCTTGCCACATTCAGTTGAGGATGTATTGAATAACCTACATTTAAATCAGAGGTGAAATTCAGCCGGTTCACACCAGTTCTATAGAACCAGTGGCAACAATTATAAGCAGTTCTCCTTTTGTTCCCCCCCTCCCACTGTGTAGGGTTAATCCTGTAAATAAGGCAGTTCTTTCTAGCCTAATCTTTATTGCCTTGCTCACAGAAACTGCTTCACCCCTTATTACATTGTAACTTTGGTGAAGTTGTAATGGTAATGGTAATTCTGTGCTTGGTGATGTTTAATCCTGTAGCCACGCTCACAGAACCGGTAATAAAAAATTGAATTTGACCACTGATTTAAATAATCAGTAGATTCAGAGAATAATATCCTTAAGGCTTAAGGAATTAGCACGAGTTAGCCGGAACAAAGAGTGATATACACGCTTATATTTCTCCATATGTGTTCATCCTGTATTCATTTCTGATCCAAAGGGTTGACTAGGTGTTAATGTTAACTTCTAATGCTAACTTTAACAAAGGACTGATGTGGCCAAAACCATGATTTTCCCACCTTATTTCAATAAAATCGAACTTATAGCTCGTATGATTGGAAGACATAAATTAGTATGAGGCCAAATAAGATTTGCATTTGCTTGTGAATATAATTGTGCCAGTTCCAAATACTTTTTTCTTAAACAATAATAAGCTTCAAAATCTTACAAGTATAAACAGATTAATTTTAACTGGAGGAAAGAAGCAGATTTAGCTTTTATTTTATTTTACGGCTGGGAACTAGTGTTCCTTGAAAGCAAGTAAAGAACTTCAATTGGCAATGTTGTTAGAAAAACACCTAATCCAAAGCACTGAAGTTTGTTCCAACTTTTTACAAAGTATGTAAAGTATGTAATTGTACTTCTTAACATCTGATAGAGTATAGGTAGTCCTCAAGTTACAATCATAATTGAGCCCAAAATTTCTGTTGCTGAGACATTTGTTAAGTGAGTTTTGCCCCATTTTATAATCTTTCTTGCCATAATTGTTAAGTGAATCACTGTGGTTGATAAGTTAGTAACGAGATTAAGTGAATCTGGCTTCCCCACTGACTTCGCTTGTCAGAAAGTTACAAAAGGTGATCACATGACCCTGAGACACTTCAACCCTCATAAATCTGAATCAGATACCAAATGTTTGAATTCACCATGGGGATGCTTCAATGGTTGTAAGAGTGAAAAACAACCATAAGTCATTTTTTTCAATGCCATTGTAACTTCGAACGATCACTGTTTTAAGTCGAGGACTACCATTATACATAAATATCATTTTAAAGTAACCATAAAATGATAAATGATAATCATTGTAATAAACTTATTATGTTCAAGTTTGTTTCTCTTACAAAAGATTTCATGTTGTGGTAGAAAGATATGGTTCCTGAGTGATAGCAATGTTGCACAGTTTAGACTGTCAGATGAACATGATATTTGGAACCCTTCAGAAATGTGTTCATATGAGAAATAAATATAGCTATGGTTAAATTTGGCAGAAAGGATTGCTGCTGTTTGCATTATTCCATTCACCCCCCCGACCTGATTTTTACTTTGGTTCATGTATAAGTCAGATAGGCTCAATCCTCATTGGCTTTTAAAAATTCCTTGTTATTTCTGCTCAGTGCCAAATAGAGATATCCTCCAGTGTATTTTTCTATTAGTTTTCATTTAGCATTTGCTTTAGAAATTAATTCAAAGGCGAGCTGGAGAGTAGGGTTATTGCAGTTCTTTAACTGCAAGAAGATCAGTATGTGAATATATCTATATCCTATCCATACTTGTATTTGTGTCTATATCTCACACAAACCTATATGCAATTACTTTTTTCAGAATACAAATACTAGAATTCCAGAGAACATATAGAGTGATCCTCTATATGTGTGATCCTAGGACCCCTGAATATCCCCCAAGATTCTGTCAGGTACTACAAAATTACAATTATTTGCCAGACTAAGTTGGAAAATAATTCATATTAAAATCCTATCAAACAATAATGAGAAGTTGTAGTGGACTCTTAATTTTTAATATGGAAAATATGGTTAATATGGTAAATATGAATAAATATAACCCATACAAACAAATCTATTTTGGGATCCTCCATAATTTTTAAAAGTGAGAAAGGTCCCTGGGGGCGGGGTTTAAAAATACACCGCCCTAAAATATCCAAGTAAGACCCACAAAATTGTCCTTCCTCATTTTTTTTAATGTGCAAAATTTCTTCTGGGCTGCCAAGTAATACAATAGGACAGGAAAGTTATCCTGTACTTTGTACTGTAGTTGGATATGAGTAAATATAGCTTGAAGAGACAGAAATGAGAAATGAGTGTCCTTTTCACGGATCACTTCTCATTCATGTGACTGAGATATGATTGGGCAATAAGAGCAGGTAGAGAAAAAAACTACAATAGGCCATTTTCTTAGCTATTGTGCTTAATTCTAAGCCTGTATCCCCCATTCCTCTCTATAGGGAAAAGGTGTATTGTTCTGCAAGATTTCCCCATGTTCCAAGATGACCTGTTTCTATTCTAAAAAAAGATGACTCATTTCAAAACAATTGTGACGTTAGTTCCAGCTACTTTCCAGCATTCTGGCCTTGTTGCTTTTGAGCACAGCTAAATACAGACAAGATTTGAAGGAAAGATTGTGAGGCCTGGAGACTGCGGCAATTTGCAATATTTGAAGGACAAACAGGAGGAGAATTAATAATGAAAAATTCTAAAAAGCTAGATAAATAAGTAAAATCCATCAGAATGACTTGTAGCATCTTGTAATGTAACAGAAAGGAAGAAAAGATGGAAAAAGGGCCAGAAATGAAAAACAAGGGGCATCACATGGTCAGTTTAGTTGATCTTGAAAATAAAAAAGCTCTAAGCAGAGCCAGACTTGGGTGGGAAATCATCAGGAATTTTTTTAATAGTCATTTTATTAAAGATTATAAGTACATGAGCAAAAATGAGTAAAAATCGAAATAGATAAAAGAATAAAAAGAAAGCATGAAAATACAGAAAAGAAAAAATAAAATTTAGAAAAGAAAGAAAAGTAAGGATATGATAAAGAAAAGGAAAAGAAATATAAAGAGAAATGACTTCCTAACTTTTTCACAGTAAGTATAAATAATTTTACATACTATCTCCTCTTAAAATATAATAAATAATCTTTCATTCTTATATTCCCATCTCATATTTATAAATAAATTCATAAATCATTGTCATTTCAGTCCTGGTATCAGAAAAAAAATCAATTAAGGGTTGCCAAAAGTAACAACCTATCTATTATTACCTTGATTAAATAAACTAACTTTATGTTCTCTCTTTTTACTTCTAACAGTCTTAATCTTTACTTGTTCATAGAACTTGATTTCATTTTTTCTTTGCTCCATTCTTCAAAACTTTAAATTTTTACTCTATATTGAAAATCCTATATAAGAAAATTATCTAGGTCACTCTTTTGGTTTATTATTTATTGCACTTCCCTTTTATTTATCAAGGCATCCACTTTTATGTAATCAGCATAACATCTTTTCTCATGTCATTCTGGTAGCTTGTCATTTGTAAATTAGTCTTTCAACTCAGCCTAAACCTTATCAAGAAGAACTTATTCCTCTTTCATTACATCTAACAGTCTTCTCATACTGGTAGATGTCTCTATTGATATTATGTGAATGAACTTCTTAGTCCATTATTCAAAAATATCTTTCAGTATGTCTAATGTGAAAATAATTTACTCAATTCTGCAATTGTAAATCAAGTTCCCACTAGTGTCCAATTTTAAAATAATAATAATAATTGTTTATTTTTAATTTTTTTTTAAAGTATCTTTTTTTTCCAAAAATCAAAACAAAAGCATTTTCTCATTAATTCCAAAATCTTATTTCAATAAAGAAAGCAGTTAACAAGAATTTTCTAAAAGTGATTAAAGAAGGAAGCATGCAAAAAATTAATTATTTGAGGAAGTTAACTTTTCCCCATCTGCCAGACATCTAAACCTGCCGGACACTTGTGGTCTCCTCATGAGGAGGGAGTTGTCTGGAGTGATCTTAAGTCCTTTTCTTGTCCTGATATAAATTCTTGAAGAAAGCTACTTCCCAGCATTATATTTTACAATGGTGGTCTGTTCTGCTTTTCAGAAGCAGATTCCAAAAAGTTGGGGATCACCAGGAAATTCAAAGGCTGTAAACTAGGTTGGAAAGTTGTAAAAAGAATTACATAAATCCAGCTGGGTAATCACCAGAAGTTGAAGTTTCATTCACTCATTATATAACTGATAATGTATTATGTCTGCTAGTATTATGTAGAACAGAACAGAACAGAACAGAACAGAACAGAACAGCAGAGTTGGAAGGGACCTTGCAGGTCTTTTAGTCCAACTCCCTGCTCAGGCAGGAAGCCCTATACCATTTCAGAAAAATGAGTACTAGATAATGTATTATGTTTGAGAACAGACTGGTTTAAAAAAAAAAGGATAATGGTTGTGACTGTCCGATTGTAGTTACACCCCATTTGTATGTACATTGACATCGCCTGTGACACAACTGTAATCTTGATTCCTTTGATACCCATGGAATAGTACTGTAGTGAACCATCTGTCCCAAACTGGAAGGCATACTTCTGACAGGAGGTTATTTGTATCTCACAATTTTGGTACCATTGGAAACCAAGTACAGTGATTTGGAAAAGAATTATTTTGTAAAATTCTGTAGCAGGGACCAGAAGAGATGAAAACCTGAATGACTGGACAATAGGAGTTAAAATGTGATACTTTTCATAGGAAAGTGTCATTCAATTCATTCAAGCATCAGATCATCAGGCAGCATCTCTTTTAGGGTCTTTCCTAATCTTACTTGGAGATGTATAGTAAATTCAATATAGTTCATAAGATATGCTTTTTGATATAAAGTTTATCAGGAATTGGAACTAAGATGGAGAAATGTAATCTTTCTAATGATCTGTATATAAGAAGTTCAGATGAATGGAAATTTAGGTGCCCTTTTCTTCTTCATTATGTGAATTGGGATAAAAATAAACATATTTTATTTTAATTTATATTTTAACCCAATTATTGTACTAAAGTATATAAACTCAGAATCATTGACAATGGAGTGGCATAAAACTGAAGCTAGATACATACGCACTTAAACTAAATTCAGTTTGCAAATGCTATTCAAGCTTGTGATTTTATGTGGGTAAGAAATAATTTGAAATTTGACTGGATGAAAATAAATAAGAACAAATATACAATTTCCAGAGCTAATTGGGGTATGATTTTGAAGGAACAAGGAAAGAAGTTAATTAGGTTGCATTTGCATAATTGCAACAATCACATTTCTTAATTTAAATGACTATCCCTTTTTGATGTTTATGATTCATAGCAGAAGATACATTCCCCATGTATCCTTCACATTTGTATGCCCATGTATTCAGGTAGATGTGATGAAGGACTAAAACAAATTCTTAATCCAAAACCTCCTGACTACCAGGGCCCCTGAACTCAAGTAGCAGATTTGCAGATGTTGGCTCATGATACAGTATATCTTAAAACAGCACTTGTATTTTAAAATGGGAACTAGGAAGAAATTAGCTGTATTTTTTTGTACTATAAGTACATACTATAAGTACTCAAGCCCCTACTATGTGGGGTGCCTCAGGGGTCGGTTCTCTTGCCTCTCCTATTTAACATCTATATGAAGCCGCTGGGGGAGATCATCCGTGGCTTTGGGGTGAGTTTTCATCAATATGCAGATGACACTCAGCTGTATATTTCCACCCCAGGCCACCCCAACGAAGCCGTCGAAGTGATGGGCCGTTGCCTGGAGGCCGTGCAGAGTTGGATGGGCCAGAACAGACTTCAGCTCAATCCATCCAAGACCGAGTGGCTGTGCTTTTTGGTGCCCAGATACAGCCAGCTTAAATTATCGCTGGCCATGGGGGGGGGGAACTCTGTCCCCCACAGAAGGGGCTCACAATTTGGGTGTCCTCCTGGATGTACGGCTGTCATTGAACGATCATATTGCAGCTGTCTCCAGGAGGGCCTTTTATCAGTCCGTAGGATAGCCCAGTTGCGACCCTTTCTGGATCGGGGCGCACTTCGCACAGTCACTTCTGCCCTGGTGACTTCCTGTCTGGATTATGCCAATGCTCTCTACATGGGGCTCCCATTGAAAAGTATCCGGAGGCTGCAGTTGTTCAGAATGTGGCCGCGTGGGTAATTATGGGAGCCTCTAGGAGCTCCCACATACACCCTTCCTGCGCGAGCTGCACTGGCTTCCTGTGGCCTTCCGGGTGCAGTTCAAGGTGTTAGTGCTAACCTTTAAATTGCTCCATGGATTGGGACCCGGGTACTTACGGGACCACCTGTTGCCATCGTCAGCCTCCAGCCGACCAGTGCGCTCCCATAGGATTGGCCTCTTCGGGGTTCCATCATCGGGACGGTATCGTCTGGCAGCCCTGAGGGTACGGGCCTTCTCTATGGCAGCACCCTCCCTGTGGAATGACCTCCCCCCGGAGATTTGTACTATTACGGATCTCTGGTGTTTCCGACGTGCCCTGAAGACCCACTTATTTCAACTAGCCAGCCTGGCCTGATACCATGGGATTTTAAATTTA
>JAEANM010022784.1:0-11520 GCA_017656035.1 Myanophis thanlyinensis
CACCACCACGCCCACCACCACGGCCACCACCACGGCCACCACCACCACCACCACGCGGGGCACCTGCACGCGCGGCTGGAGGAGCGCTTCTCCGACGAGCAGCTGGTCTCCATGTCGGTGCGCGAACTGAACCGGCAGCTGCGCGGCTTCAGCAAGGAGGAGGTGATCCGGCTGAAGCAGAAGCGGCGCACGCTGAAGAACCGCGGCTACGCCCAATCCTGCCGCTACAAGCGCGTCCAGCAGCGGCACATCCTGGAGAACGAGAAGTGCCAGCTGCAGGGCCAGGTGGAGCAGCTGAAGCTGGAGGTGGCGCGCCTGGCCAAGGAGCGGGACCTCTACAAGGAGAAGTACGAGAAGCTGGCCGGGCGCGGCTTCCCCCCCGCCGCCCCCGGCCCCAACGGCGCCCGCGAGCCCCCCGCCCCGCCGCCGCCGCCCGCCAAGCCCGCGGACTTCTTCCTGTGAGACGGGACGACGGGCCCCGACGGGGCGCACCAGCCTGGCTTGCCTGGCCCGGCCAGACCCGACGGAGGAGGAAGAGGAGGAGGAAGGCGGAGGAGGGGAGCCGGCTGACAGCTCCCCCCCCCCCGTCCGCCTGGACCCCCTCCCCCAACTCCTCCTCTTGGACGGCACGGCAGATGCCCGCCTCGCCCGGACCCCTCTGGACGGAGAGGAGCCGCTTGTCGTCGGCCCAGCCGGGCGAAGGACGCTTCGACGGAGACCCCCCCCCCATTACTACTACTGCTACTTACTACTACTACTTCCCCCGGGACCCCTCCGAGCATTCCTGCATGCCGGCCATGTAGGGGATTTAGCCCGCCTCGCCTCTCCCCCGACGGGGCGCCCTGCAGCGGGCAAGACAGCCTCCGTCCGGCGCTCGCTCGCTCGCTCCTTCTTTCCTTCCGTCCGTCCTTCCTTCCTTCCGTCCTTCTCTTTCGACGGGGCGGCCCGGGGCGCCCTCTTTGCCGGCGGGGGACTCGGTTCGTTCGGCCTCGGAAGCTGGGTTGAGTTTACTTTGCCTTTTTATCCGTCCACCCCCCCCCCTCCTCCTCCCCACCCCTTAACTCCTGGTTTGTGTGTCTGTTCGTCCTTTTTTTAAGACGGGGAACTGAGCCAATTAACTTATTAAAAGTGTCCACTTGTACAGAGGTCTCCTTCGCCCACCCCCACTTCTCCCTCTCTTCCCCCCCCCCCGCACCCTCCGCGGACCCCGCCCCTGATTTTCTCCAGCCTTCATTTGCTTGGTGTTTAAACGAAAAGAGAAAAAAAAAACAAAAACAACGAACTTCAAACACGAGTCTTAAATAAAAGTTTGTATGTAATAGCATGCAAATAATATACGAATTAATTTAACGATGATGTTGACAGAGCCGAATGCACTATATACAGTAATCAATTGGATTAAGATAATGCTGTTTGTTTTATAGAGATTTAAAGTTATCTATGCTGTTTAAAACAATTATTTGGGGGTGGGTGGGTGGGTGGGTTGGGGGAAATTAAACACTCCTTAAGATGATTTGAAAGGCAATAGATGAATATATGAGCTGCTATATTAATGTTACGAATACTATGCACCAGAATTATTTATTAAATGTCAAGGAAGCGAAAACGCAAGTCGGAACCTTGATTTATAAAAATGCACACTTTATTTATTGCAGAATCAACCCAGAAAAAAAAAAATCTTGCAGTGAACGCTTTTCAGGGGAAAGCTTTACTGAACTGGATTTGGGGATGTTGTTGTTTTTAAACGTTTATTTAAAAATAAAAAAAAGGAAACCGTAAAGGAATAAAGGATGCTAAATGAAATAATGGGCGTTTGTCAAAAGCCCGGCACAATTTGTGAAATTTTGGAAACTGGTGCATTTTTAGGTGCGAGGCATTTTAAATGACCTTTCAATTTTTGTGGTTTTTAACAGTTTCATCTAGATAAAAATCGATTTTCCTCTGAGGCTTTGATTCAGTTCTTAATCTTTATTTCTTTTTTCCACATCCTGCTCTTGAGCCATGCAGGCAGTTACAACCTCAAACCAATTTAATATTTATATATAGATAAATATATTTTTTGTTTATTTGTCATGAACTGTTTCTGTTTGTGTTCAGGCATCCTAGCTTTCATTTGCTACGAAACAAAAAAATAAAATAAAAACAAATCTCTTTAGACATAAATTCTTTGGTCTTCTTCCCTTTGTAGTTTTTTCTAAATCTGCTGAAGGTCTTTGCGGGTCTCAGTTGTGGGGATGGGGGGGGGGAATAATTTTGTTCTGCTTTTTTTTTCCCAGAGGAAAAAAGGTGGAAGTGTGGATAATTCTAGCCTTTGGAAAGAATCCAGAGATTTAGAAAACATTTTCAATTTTCTATATAAGACTGGATAGATGAAATTAAAAGACCTTCAGTTCAAAAATGATCTAGTAAAATGGATACTCCTGCATTTGCTACTTTAATTTCTTTTGATTTTTCTTTTGTTTTCTATAGATTCTGCTTCAGATCACCTTCAGTGTTTACATTTTCCCTTTCAGCTTCATCTACCGTATGTATCTTTTTTCCTTTGGATAAGATTTATACCTTGATTCAGTTTTCTATTTAAAAACAAAACAAATATTTGTTTTAGGTGAACCCAGACAGATTTTGCAATCCTATCCTGCAGCTTTTAAACACCGAAATAACATTTTAAAATAGTTGGTAAATATCTGTATTCAATTCTGGGTCAAGCATGTATTATAGCTACTTTTGGTATGAAGTAATAGGCAAATGTACCTTTTTAAACGCTATTTAACAATTTTGGCTGCTTTTATCACAACACAGTGCTGCCGTAAGTATTTATTTTAAATAGTAATAAATGATCCCCCCCCCACTCCAATTCCTGTTCTGAGCTAAGTCTTTTTATCCTCTTCTTTAAATCAGTTTTATAGAGTTTAAAAATAATATGTGGGCTAATTCACAGGTGTGTGTGTGGGGGAAAAAACCCTCTTTCCAAACTTGGTAAATATCATACTTCAGATGCTAAAAGTCGTGTGAATATTTTAAACTCTACATTTTCAACCGCTTAAATCGCTCTCTGCTTCCTTTAGAAAAATAGCCCAGAAAATAGATTTAAGGGCGTGGGAGAGATAGGATGAGACGGTAATCGGAAGTAATTTTTTTAAAAAAAAAGATTTTCCTAGAGGAAGGAAAAAAACAAATCAGCGAATCTGGCAGGAACTTAAGTTTATCTTAGGAGAAAGTTCCAAATTCCATTTAGTAGAGGAAAAATAATCATTTTGAGGTTTTATTTTTATTTCTGGGGTTTAGGATGAGAGGTCCTTTGGGGGGGGCGGAAGAGCCGGATGAGGGATTCGTGGACAAAAAAAATGGGGGTGGGCTTGATCCAAACAGTTTGGGGGTCGTTTTAGTGGCTCCTTGGAAGAAACCGTCCTGTTATCAAAGTGAAGTCCAAACTTAAGATTTCTTTCAATGGAGAGTCAATCACCTGTTGCCCGTTTCTTTTTCTTTTTACAAATGCTGCCATGGGGGGGGGGGGAAGGGGGTTGAAAAAGGCTCCTCCAGCTGCTTTCTCTTCTGCCGTCGGAAGGCAAATCCAAATTTATTTGGGTTCCTTTTGTCCTGGGTTCTTTTTTAGCGGCTTGGTTCTCCTGCAGATTTGCGCTTCGTTTGAACTGGGATTCTTTCTAGTCTGGAGAAGGGCAGGAAACGGTTCCCCCTTTCCCCCCCCTTTTTTTTTTTGTGCGGGGAAAAGAAGGATGTGTGTGAAAAAGGGTCGAGGCTGGCTTTTTAAATGCAACTTGGGTTTGGATTCCGGACCTCTAGAAATCGCGGAGGGGGATCGGTTTGCGCAAGTTACCGTAGTTATTACGGTCCTCTCTTGTTTCCTTTTGAAGCCCTGGGAAGATCCAAGTCGCGGGTGATCAGGGAAGTAGTAGTGGCTTTTGTTGCAGGTGGATAGGGGCGGGGGTTGGAGAGGCTTTTTCTAGAGTTTCAGGATCGTGTTCTGGATCGGATGGCCTTGAGCGGCTCTCCAGACGGCGGTTGGGCTGTGAAAGGTAATTTTTTTTTATTTTTTTTTTCGCAGTGCGAAACTCTGCGCTTGGCCGGATCCTTTGGTATGTCTCTTCCTTGCGAACGCTGCTGGGATCAGGGGCGTTGTGGCTTCTTTGGAGGAGAAGTGGGTGGGGTGGGTCTCTTTTGTCGGGGCTTGGCTTTGCAGCCTCTCCTTCAGCACAATAAAGGGGGGGGGGCCCACCTGAAAAGCCAAATAGGCTAGAAAATTGTCAGGGAAACTTTCTAAAAGCAGGCACATTATTATTCCATTGGTAGAAAGAGGAGAGATTGTGTTTTGGATTAACTTCTCTGGGAGTTTAATTTTTTTCCTTCCTGGGTTTTGTTTGTGTCTGTATGTGTGTTTCTTTGGTTGGGTTTTCTTTTATTTATTTATTTTGCACTTTCTAGGTGACCCCTGCTAACTTCTAATTTAAATTCAGGGAAGGAACAGCAGGTTCCTGACTCTGATGCTCTTACAAAAAAAAAATAAGTTTTGAGCTGGTCCATTTTTGGACAGAAGATGAGATTGGTAAAAAAAAAAAAAATAGTCTGGGAAACAAATATTCCAGAAAAAGCAAAAAAATGGCAACTTGCTGGGTTTATTATTCCCCAAAACACACCATGCATCAGAGCTGGGGGTAGTGGTGGTGTTGTTGTTTTGAGAGACAGAGGGAGAGAGACCTCACCTTTTCTACCTTTGCTTCTGGCTTCTTGTTTCCTGGCGAAGGATGGGGAGTTTGGACATTTTCCTGTGGTTTCCATTCCCTGTGCTCCAAATCTGGTTTGCAATCCCAGCATCTTGGCTGTCTCTGCGATTTGGACCACTTGGCGCTCCTGCGGATAATTCATTTTTTATGCTGAGGGAACAAATAATGTCAAGGATCCAGAAAGTTCGGCGTCAGGTAAATAGGAGCCAAAGTGAAATTGATGATGAAATAGATCTTCTAAAGGGATTTTTAAAGGCAGACTTACAAAATGTGTGGCTACGGAATGGCGTGTTTTCCTCTGGGCACTCTGCGTTTAGCCAGCTTTCGATACGAAGATCAAATGTGTCAGTTGTTTTCTTTGGGTGTGCGTGTGGGGGCATTTCTTTTGTCTATTAAAATCCAAAATATAAATAGTTTTATTTCAGATGCTGTATTTTCCAAAGCAAACCTTAATCCCGATTTGGCGACTGCCCCGTCTCGGTGAATGTGCTGGCTGCTCTCAATATAGTAGTAATGGGATGAATATGATGTTCATTAAGAGGCAAATATTACTGTATTGTTTTCTTGTAGGAAGAATTGGAAAGTTTGCCGTGTCTGAAAGCTCCTTTCATCCTTCCACCATTTGGCTGGTTGCTGGGTCTCAGCAACATTGGAGCCAGTGTGATATGGGGTTTTTATTCCCCAGCAAATTTTTCTTCATCCAGCACAGCCTTGTGTCTCTTGTTTGGCCTAACCCAACCTTCTTCCCTTTCCCTGATGGCTGGTTAATTTTTTCCTTTGTAAGCTGCAGTTCCCCTTAAGCAGGGAAACCTCGCCCTGTCCTGTCCTGTCCTGTCCTTCTGTAACAACTTCGTGGGTCTGTCCCGATATTTGCGAATTTCTTTCCGGCCTAGAGCATAAGAGAATGTCCAGCTGCATTTTGATCATTCCTGGGTTTCAATCCAGCTGCTGGGTTCACTTCGGTTTGTCTTTTGACAGTTTGGGGCAGACTAAACAGCCCTCTGCAATTAAAATTTTCTAAATATTAAAATCCCATCAGTTAAAATAAACGTTCGGAGTTGTTAAGACTGTAATTTTGGCTCTCTGCCTGTGAGGTTTATTATTTTATAAACGCACATCTATTTAATCGGAGAATTAATGTTGGTTTTGTAGGCTGGTTTCCGTGATAAAAACAAGGAGACGAGGGTTGGATTTGTTACGAAGTTTCTCTCCTCTTCCTTTTCATCAGACAAAGCCTGAATTTCTGCCAAATTTTGGAGTGGCGGTGATTGCTAGTTGACAAAACTGAGGTTTGTTTGGAAATGTTCATCCACGGGTGCTGTGATCTAACTATTTAATGTTGGTTTTCCACTTGGTCTGAGTCATAGCCTCAACCCTTGCAGATTTGGCAAAGCGAGGCAGATTTTAGCTTTTAATAGCTGTGTTAATGACGGAACCCGCTCCTCTGTGCCAGTCTTGTAACTGTTGTCGTAATACAATTGGGGCTGTTGTCAATTTGAAACTGGCCAGATTGACAGAGGCATTTAGGGACTTTGGCTGCTCTCTTGTTAAGGGGCCATATCCAAAGACACAACGATGCTCGGGTGTCCAAGTCACACGCCTTCCTCCCTGCGTCCGATTCTTTTGATCGTGTAGGTCCCTTCTGGATGGACAGATTGAGAATCTCTTTCCTGCTCTGTAGGTCCACCAAGTTCAATGGCCTCGATTCTCACTGGATCTCTCTAGGATTATGCTGGAGAAAGCACTTTGCTGCAGAAGGGGCTCTAAGCAAAAAGTCTTCCATACTATTATACTTTCTCTCTCCAGTGAAACAAAAAATCATCGTTAGTAATAATACTTTCAAACCTTTGTAGGGAGTGGGGCATTTTTTTTTTTTGCTGAAAATAGACCCCACATGTTCTCAGAGATAAGAGAGGTTCGTTTTCTTTCTGTGACCAGAGCTCAAAACCAAAATCAGATGCAACCCCATTCTTGTTAAAATCTGGGCCTCCGTTTCCTTAGATATTTACTCACAGACGGTTTTGCCAAGTAATTGTGCACCCTTAAATGGTGTGGCTCTGCTCACAAAAGCCGCTTTGTGCTTTCGAATCCACAAGCCAAGGTTTGCAATTTAATCATGGTCTGGGGTTTGCATAATAGGGCACCATAACGTGTATTATATTGTAGGACAAGATAATATTTAATTGCATAAGCCCTGAATTCACATAATGGAGGGATCCAATCCAGTTCAGGGAGCCATCTGCAATTTTGGGTGGATGACTTAATACTTGGGGGTTTCAGGAGTTCTAGGTTTCCAGCCTCCGAAAATAAGCCAGGTTTGTTAGCTGACTTTTGTAGGGCAAGAGCAGCTGTGATTTAAGTTTGCGTTCAGAGCTGTTTTTATTTTAAATAAAAAGCAATAAAGTAACACTGCGCATGTTACCGGTTTCTTGGATATATTTCCTTTCTACAGACGCCAAAATGTCTTGCTATTTTTTTGCACTATTTGTCACTTTAGCCACCATTTATATGTTGCAGTTTTTTGCACCTGCATACCTGTCTTTTGCATATTTGTACCTGCATACCTGCATTTTGTATCCCAAAGGTGCTTTAAAAAAAAAAAAAAAAAAAGAGCAACTGGCAGAGCCGAAGCAGCTTCTTGAAATGAGCAGCAAAACCTCTTCAAAGAAAAACCAGAAAGTCCAGTTGTCTCTTGAAAAAAAAAAAGCAATTTTGGGACAACCATGATCTGGACGACGGAGAATCTCTATAGACATCTGTATTTTGTGTATTTGTAAGAGACGAAAATCTCTTCTCTCCGTCTGAGAAAATAGGTGGGATCCATTTAATGAAATCAGCAAGAAGAAGACCCCACACAAAAGTGTTTAAAAGTAGTAGTAGTATTACTAGTAATGATTTTTTTATATATATACTGGAGAGAAGAACTGTCATACGTATGGAGAGCTTTTTGGCTAGGGTCCCTTCTGCAGCAAAGTCCTTCCTCCAGCGTAATCCTAGAGAGATCCAGTGAGAATCGAGTCCGTCGAACTTGGTGGACCTATGGAGCAGAAAAGAGATTTCAATCTGCCAGCCTACACAATCGAAAGAATTGGAAGCAAAGAAAAGGAAGGCGTGATTTGGACACCCGAGCAACGCCCGCACGTTCAGATGTGGCCACCTACAGCAGGTCAGCCAAAGTCCCTCTGTCAGTCTAGCCAGTTATAAATCGACAACAGCAGCAGTTGTTGTAATTTTAATTGTGTGGGGTTTTTTTTAAATTAAATCTCTTTGTCTTTGCAAGATTCCCAAGATGGCTGGGAGGTGGGGGGGCAGATACGGTAGCGCAAAGAATTCTGCTAATGTAAAAAAGTGCATAAGGGGTTAGGTGTGGCTTTGCACATAGATAGACACGGTAGTTTTGATGCCCACGGTAGTTTTGATGCCCCCCTTCTCAGCAAATGTTGTAAGAATGTCTTATAACAGGTGCCTGGTCTGTGTAGGCTGCTAACTTTTCAGTCTATGTGAAGAATTCATGGTTCTCTCATTTGGAGGCCGGGAACTCCAGATGGGAGCCGTTACACAACCAATTTCATTCTTGAGTTTTCTGGGTTTGTGCCCTCGATTTGTTTTCTCTTAAAAAAATAACAATAACAGCTGCATAAAAAGCAGAGTTGGCCTGAGAAATGGGAATGGGATGAACGTATCTCCTTTAACCGTAGCGTGGTCGGAGGGTTTGTTCCGGGTGTTTTCTTGCGTCCTCAAGAACAAGATGAAACTATGAAATAGAAGAGGCACTGAGAGACTACTTGCTAGTTGCAAAGGGCGTGAACCGAACGCAGCACCTCAAGCTTGGCTCCGTTTCCCCCCCCCCTCCTTTTATAGGGCGATCGATGTGCAGTGTTTGCACATTGGAGAGTTCCTTTCCCAAAGGTGTTTTTTTTTTTTCCAAAAGTCTTCCTTTTCCCCCCAAAGTCTTTTTTCCCAAAAGGCTGGACTTCCTTGGGTTTTTTTTTCCTTTGAAAACGTTTTGCTTCTCATCCAAGAAGCTTCTTCAGTTCCGAAGAAGTCGCATGGATGAGAAGAGAAACGTTTTCAAAGAGAAAACAAAAAAACAAAAAGTCCAGTTGCCTTTTTTGGGGAGGGGGGAAACCCCCCTATCTTTAAGACAACCATGGCCTTGGACGATGGAAGATCTCCTTAGAGGTTGGCATCCCTTCTCTGCAGTTTTTGGGTGTGTCTTCCAGGGTCTTTGATAGGAACGGCGGTTCTGTGAGCTTGGAGGTCTTCTCTTTAGCATCACACAGTGGGCTGTTGCCAGGGTGTGTGGCTTTGTTTTTCAGCAAGATTTGGGGTTGTGGTTCGCCACAGAAGGCAATGGATTGTGTGCTGGGCAGCTTCAGGTCTCTATCTCCAGAAAATCCTTTCTCTTCAGAATCGACTGAGTACAATCCATTGTTTGAAAACATAGCTTTTCATGGTAGGGCCCAAAACTGTTGGATCCTTGCTCTAAAAATGTAGAATTTGTTATCAATAAAGAAGAATATTGGTAGCTCAGGGTTGAAATGAAGAGTCCTTGGTTTTTCTCTGGGCTTGTTTCACGACCCGAAACTTAAGTAACATCTTCACTAGCATTAACGATGGTTGTCTAATTTGTGTAATGAAACATCTGCAAAAAAAACCAACAACCAAACTAAGAGAGCATCAAGGATCCCACAGAATTGTATCAAAGCAACCCTGGAATCCATGAGTGAATTTTCTTCTTTCAATCTCCTCTTCCCACACTTAATTTTCTTTCTGAAAATCTCCATTGTCACATTTGGGGGGTTGGGGGGATGATTTGATCTGTTTTCCTCTTTGTCTCCAATGTCTTCCCTGGGGGGGAGGGGGGAGTTGAAGGTTCTTCAGGGACTCCGTGTTGTTTTGGCTACGTGCTTCTTCAGCGTCGAAGACCAGGCATGGTGGAGAAGAGGACCAGGAGCTGTTTTCTGGTGGAACTTCTGGAGACGAGGACTGCGGGGTTGACGAACGTCAAGTCCAATGGGCATCTGAAGGCAGATCCAAAATGGCTGACAGTTGTTATGTTCTTCCTTCTGTAAGTTAAGCATGAATTTTAGTCGATACAAAATAAAAATAAAACCACCCTTTTGTCATTTTAGAGCTCTGCTTCCATGCTCTAACAGCCAAGAGACATTTTCTTTTGTAAAACTGCACATTTTATAGCTTTTTTTTTATTATTTGTAAAAAAATGAATTGGCCATGAAATGAAGAGGCAAAAATTGAATATGGCTTTTAATATTATGGCTTTTAATGTGGTAAACTGTCCAGACTCACCTGTGTGAGAGTTGGGCAGCCGGATAAATTTGTTTAATAAGTAAAATAATTAGGTTCATAAATAGTTCTTAGAGAATGAAGGCACTCCAAGCATTTTAGGAGAACATTAGGGTGCATGTGCCAAATTTTTCATTGGTTGGGAGCTGTCTGCAGGTCATTGCCGTGCAGGGTGGCCTCTTAAGGCAGGGCTCTCCAACTCGGCAACTTTGGGACTTGTGGACTTCAGCTCCCAGAATTCCCCCTGCTGCCTGGGGAATTCTGGGAGCTGAAGTCCACAAATCTTCACGTCATGTTTGGAGACTCCTGGCTTAAGATCCTTCTTAGAGACGGAAAGATCCACGACAGCTTCAGTCTTGGGGTTCCATATCCCCAACACAATTCCAAAATTCCGAGAGCCTGATACGATTGTGCCAATGAGTCCTTCAGCCTAAGATATAAGATTAACCCTAACCCTCAACCTTTGGTGGACCAGGAACCAATTCCATGGAGAAAGCTTTTCCGTGGACCAGAGGGGATGTGGTTTTGCGTGCTACCATGGATGGGACTCCGCATGCTGGCGTGCACTGGTTTCTAGCATGCCGTGGCCCAGGTACATTTGAAACTCAAAACCCACTTTTGAGTCAGCTTTCTCTTTAACCTTTTGCCAGGTGAAACGGTTCAACGGGAGCGGGCATCTGGTTTTAGTAAGAAGCTAATTCCATTGATTACCGAGAGATTCATTTCCTAATGCGTGTCTCTAGGAGATTGCCTTAGATTTGCGCTGGCGGGTTTGATCGTTACCACCGACATTCTTCAGCCATGTCGATATGTCCTAGGACCTAGATTATTTGTTGAGCCCTACAATGTATGTGTAAAACACGAAGGAGCTAGCAGGGTCTCTGGCTTTGCCATCCTCTTGGGAAGCAGGGATCCGTGAAGGAGACGGTGGGCTGGGCTCAAAGGAGACCCTCATTCTGAACATAACAGGCTGGTGAGCAGGCACCATTCTTGAGATGCCTGGCATTGCAGCCGGGCTGCCGGTGTTGGGTTTCCGCGCACCGCCTGGGAAGGTGGCAGTTGGCCTAATAGCTTAAGTGTCACCCACGGGTCCCAAGCTACAGCTATTTTGTCAATCATGAGGCCGTTCGGGTTATGGTGGGTTCACCTCTTTTGACTTCAATCTCACCAAGTTGTGAAGGCTATTTTGGTGCCAGTGCGCCAGCCGGGAGAGAGAGAATTGTCTGTCATCCGTAGGATCAAGGCTAGATAAGAAAGTTGGTCAGGGTTGGGACTCCATCACTAACTAGTTCAGTGTTTCTCAACCTTGGCGACGTTAAAATGTTTGGACTTCAATTCCCAGAATTCCCCAGCCAGCAAAGCTGGGGAATGTTTGAAGTCCAAACATCTTAACATTGCCAAGGTTGAGAAACACTGTATTAGATGAAGGCCTGAGGGAAATGCCGCCATTTTGAGCTTTGCTGGCTGGGGAATT
>JAEANM010022785.1:0-11519 GCA_017656035.1 Myanophis thanlyinensis
TAATCCTTAAAATACAAACTCCAAAAATACAAAAACTAAATTAAACTAAACAAGACATTAAAAAGTGCATAAAACACATACATATAGATTGTCTACCCTAGTTGAATACTGATAAATATATTTCAAGAACAATAGTTCCCCACTTGAAAAACAAGCCCATAAATTATGAACTTCTATAACTCTATTTACCCATCCAATCTGACCTGACATCTATCTACTTTATAAAAAAAATAGTTAACAAGTAAAAGGAACAACAAAATTAAACTTCAAAGTCTTCTGCTAACAATTTATTATACTGAAAGTCCACAAAGGCTTCTGATTAACATAAACCACCACAATCATAATTTCTGGTCTGTCTAGGATCAAATATCCTTGACTGATTGTTAATGACAAAATTTTACTCACAATTTTAACTGGGATCTTCTCCAATAACTAACTACATCTCATTCCATAAGATCATAAATCTCTATTGTGAATATCTCTGAAGCATTTGTGTTCAAAGAATCCTCCTACAAGTTGAACTACTTTTCTTGACAATTGTTTTGTGATTAGATATAATAAGACCATTCTCCAATCTCCATAAATCTTCTTAAGAAAGTCCAGTCCATCACTCATTGATTCTGTTATTTCTCAGTCTTTAGAATTCTTGCCCCTTTCAGCAACAAGTCTGCAATTTTCAAACAATTTCCTTCTTCAAATCTACCAGTAAAGAATTAGACTCCAATCCATCTGGTTGCAAGTCTGATTTAATTGCTGTGGCTTGAATCTGGGTGTCATTTTTGGGTTGATTTAAAATCATTATTATTTTATCAAACTTTTTATTTTTCAATTTACACTTGTAGGTAAGAAATAATTTTTTTCAAAGGCTTCCCAAAGGATTTTATCATCAAATTGATGTATTATTTACAGTTTTAATACAGTCCAAAACTCTCCTGTAATTGGGCTGTTACATCCAGACATAAACAGTCCCTCTTAAGGACAGGGGAAGAAGATATACTGTCAGATTTGTTGCAATCCAGCCAACACACAGTCAAATAATTCAGCAGGCTTCATTAAATAGAAGAGACTTCTTTATATAATATAAAACATAATGCATGTATACAATACCCATGTAGGTTTTTCCAACGTGGTAGAGAGAAGAAATTAGCAAATGGAAACACAGCACAGAATGGAAGCAAGCAATACAGGCCCAGGCGAAGAGAAACAAGAACTCTTATATACAGAACAGTTAAGTTAAGCCATGCCCAGGCTCCAGACTGTCCCTTGTGGCTCACACAGCAAATACTGATTCCGTTACCAAACAGTCCCCATTGACTGACTGTTGCTATGCCTATTACAGTTCATGAATACATCTATACTGACATATACCATAACAAAATAACTGCGGAAGGAATTGAGATATTATTTCCAACAATAAAAAATGAATAGAATAAAAGAGAGGTTCCCATCAGAAGTTAAAAGACATAAGAAGTTAAAAGAAATAAGTGCTTTAAAAATTAATACTTATAAAATCCTTATAGCAAAAATCTGATGTAAATGTAAAACAAATCTGATCACTTTCACTACCTAAAAATTGCTGTAATTCACAGGCTGACATCACATTAAAATCCAGCAAGGGGTGAAAATAAATCAGCATTCAACCAATCAATTGAAAGAGTATATCAGGTAGGACTAACGCCCTTTCTCTATTGTGCTGATTGCAGAGAATCCAATTGTATGGGACATATCAAAGCTGGCCGTCCATGGCTGGGTTCAATCTGTGGAAGAGACAATCCACAGTATGAGTCATCAGTCTTTCTGTAGGTCATGTGACTGAGAAGAAAAGCATAAAAGGACCAGGCTCCACCTCCTGATCCCAGCTTCTACGAAGGAACATAATAGTCAAATTGTATAATCGTATGTCTCCTCCTGTGATGAGTGACAGGACCCAGCCCTTGATCGGGGGGGGGGGGGGTTGGGGGTTGGATTGTCTCTCTACCTGACGAGAAGGAGCATATCAGGTAAGTCCAACGCCCCTTCTCTGTCGGGGTTAGAGAGACAATCCACAGGATGGACATACCAAAGTCACTGCTATCTTGGGTGGGCCCTGGCCGGGGCCTGAGCCGGTGACAGCGTGTGGACTTGTTGTAGTACTCTATGACCAAAGGCTGCCTCAGCCGAGGCATATGAGTCTATGTGATAGTGCCTGACAAACGGTGAAGGAGATGCCCATGTGGCCGCTTTACAGATCTCCTCCACCGACGCTTGAGCGGACCAGGCCACTGATACCGCTGCTATCCTTGTAGAGTGTGCAGTAATTCCCTGAGGTGGTACTAGACCCTGAATGTCATAAGCCATTGAGATACAGGAACGCAGCCATCTCCCAATCATGGAAGAGGTAGACCTCTTGTCATGAAATTTAATGAATAACGCCTCCGTTTTTCAAAGGGATGCCGTTCTGGAGATATAGATCTGGAGAGCTCTCCGAACGTCTTATGCCACCGTGTCTCCAACTGATGAGATGGGGCCGGACAAAAACTAGGCAACACAATCTCCTGGGAACGGTGGAAACAAGAATTTATTTTTGGTATAAACGTAGGGTCTAAGTGTAACGTTACCCTGTCTGCATGAAAAATGCAGAAATCGCCTTTTACTGAAAGTGCCGCCAGTTCCGATATTCTACGAGCTGACGTAACTGCTACAAGGAAACAAACTTTCAATGTGAGAATTTTAAGTGAGGCCGTGCATAGTGGTTCAAACGGTGTTCTTGTGAGCACCTGCAAAACTGTGGATAGGTCCCATGTGGGGAACCGATGGATTGGTGGAGGATGCAGGTTGGTTGCCCCTTTAAGAAACCATCGTACCATAGGATGGTTGGAAATGGAACCCCCCATACCCCCGTCGACCACAGAGGCGATAGCCGCCACCTGCCTGCGAAGGGTATTTGGCCTGAGTCCTTTAACTAAACTGTCCTGAAGAAAGTGTAAGACGGAAGGAAGGGAAGCATCCACAGACCGGAAGTTCCGAATGTTACACCACTTGGTAAACGCCTGCCACATAGCCTCATATATCCGGATAGTCGAGGGTCGCCTGGCCGCTAGGGTGGTAGCAATCACTTTTGCAGGCAAGTTCTTAGCTACCAGCGAGCCGCATTCAATCGCCACGTGGCTAGCTATAGCCACTCCGGATCCGGATGCGATATTTCTCCCTGGACCAGCAAATCCCTGGTGATCGGAAGTCTCCAGGGGGGTTGAATTGACAGGTGTAGAAGCTCTGCCAACCAGGGTCTCCGTGGCCAGTATGGGGCTAGGAGAACTAGTTGCGCCCTCTCTTTCTTTGCCTTCTGGATCACCCTGGGGATCAAAGGTAACGGGGGAAAGGCATAGAGGAGGCCGGCCGGCCACCTTGTTCGTAGAGTATCTACTCCTTCCGCTTGCAGAGTCGGAAATCTGGACAGGAACCAACGGAGTTTGGCATTGCTCGGGGAGGTGAAGAGGTCGACCTGCATCGGTCCGAAGCGATCCACTAGCTGCTGAAACAGTCGGGGATGTAGGGCCCATTCTGCATGGTCCACTGTGGATCGACTTAGCCAGTCCGCCTCCATGTTGGCGACTCCCGAGATGTGTTGGGCTCGTATGGATAGCAGGTGATGTTCCGCCCAGGAGCCCAGACGGTGAGCCTCGTCCATCAGCCTTCTCGACTTGGTCCCTCCCAGACGATTTATGTGGGCTTTTGTCACCTCATTGTCTGTCAGGACTAGGATGTGTTGTCCCGAAACATGCCATGTGAATTTGCGTAGGGCCAAATGCACCGCTCTCAACTCCAGCCAGTTGAACTTTTTCTTGCGGTCCTCTGACGTCCATAGTCCCTGTGCGATGAACTGGTGCAAATGTGCCCCCCAGCCCTGAAGGCTGGCATCGGTCGTAAGGGTGAGTCGTTCTGGTTCCTGGTAGAGACAGCCTTTGTGGATGTTGGCTTTCCACCAATGGAGGGAACGAAGGACTTTGACTGGAACGCGGACTATGCGGCAAGAATGACTGTCTCCCGCTCGCTGGTATGGCAGCAGAAACCACTGCAGGTATCTCGTATGCAATCTGGCCCACGGCACTATATCTATACAAGACACCATCTTGCCGAGAACCTTGGAAAGAGACGCCAGGGACACTCTCTTTCGGTGCAAGATTCGCGCGATCGAACGCCAGAGACTCTGTTCCGGTCTGGTGACAGGAAAACTCTGTCCTGCTTGGTGTTGATAATTGCTCCCAGATGTTGAAGCTGTGTGGTGGGATGGAGGTGGCTCTTCTGGGAGTTCACCGTGAAGCCGTGGTCTCACAATAGGTGGAGTGTCATCTGAAGGTCTCGCTGCGCTGAGCTGAGAGAGGAGGATTGGATGAGAATGTCGTCCAGGTACATGTGTACCCGGACCGGTATCTGTCGCAAGTGGGCTGCTAGTATTGCCATAATTTTGGTAAAGATGCGTGGGGTGGAACAGAGTCCGAACGGGAGTGTCCGATACTGGTAATGGTGACCCCGGTAACAGAATCGTAGAAATTTCTGATGGGAGGGATGAATAGGAATGTGGAGATAAGCCTCCGTGAGATCTATTGACGACAACAGGTCGTTGTGATGCAAAAGGGAGAGGATGCTTCTTAACGTATGCATCTTGAACCTCAGATAAACAACAAACTGATTTAACTGTTTGAGGTCTAGGATCGCCCTCCATCCTCCTGACGCCTTCGGTATGACGAAGAGGATGGAGTAAAAGCCTAGACATCGGAACTTGTGCGGAACTGGGATAATGGCGTTGATGTGGCGCAGATGATTTATCGCCTTGGTCATAAGTGTCCAGTGAGAGGGATTGCTGGACACATGACATTCCACGAACCTGTCTGGTGGCGGTGTTAGAAAGTCTAAAGTGAGGCCGAATCGAATCGTCTGCCTTACCCAGGCGTCGGATGTGGTTTCCTCCCATTGTGTGGCGAAGAGAGCGAGACGGCCACCAACGGGAGGGCTCTGTCCAGAGTCATTTATTTCTTCTGAAAGGCTTTCCACAGGCCCCCTTGTAGGGCCGTGTAGAATAAGGCTGCTGCTGCTTGTTGCGATAGGGCCAAGTCTGCTGTTGGTCATTGCATCAAAATTGTTGTCGCTGGCCTGTAAAGGTGAAATCCCCCGGTGCCCGAAAGGACTGCTGTTGATAGTTGTTTCCACGAAAATAGCTCCGCCTTCTGCGGTCTGGAGCATGCAATCCAGAAGACATCTTTTTGCTGCCATCTTTGGAGTCGATGAGCACAGGCTTCAGAGCATCTCCGAAGAGATGCGTCCCCGTAAATGGAGCTGATGCCAACTTCCAGCGTTGATGCTGGTCCGCCTGCCAGTGTTTCAGCCAGATTAGCCATCGCGCCACCACTGAACCCATTGCTCTTGCTGCAAATTTTGCAGCATGTAGCGTGGCGTCGGCCGAGTATTCGACTGCTGCCACTAACTTGTTTATATCTTGGTGAATACGCATGTCACTAGCGTCCACCCTGGCCTGCAATTCCTTCAGCCATAATAGGTTTGCCCTGTTAAAAAAGGATAAGGAGGTGGCCGCTTTGATTGCCCAAGCAGCCGCTTGGTGCCCCCTGCGGAGGACTTGTTCCAATTTCTTGTCCTCCGCCTTAAGTACATCATCTGAATCTGGAACCAGGGCATTTGGGGAAGCCAGTGCCACCACAGGCTCATCGATCTTAGGAGCCTCTAGGGTGGAATTGAATGCCTCGGTGACATTGTAGAAATGTTTTTCCAAATTTAACGGAGGTTGGTACGCCGCTGGGGTGTTCCATTGCTGTTGCACTAGATCTGTAAGGAGTGGGGGAGCCGGGACTTCTTCGGACTTAGTGGTCTGTATTATGAAGAGTAGCTGGGCCATCTCTTTCTGGGGAAGGGATTGAGTCACCTTATCTCCCCCAGCTTTGTCCTGTGACTCTCCGGCCAATTGAGTGACCGCCTTTGCCTTATTTAGTATGGTCTTAAATAGTGATGAGCAAAAGAGTCCAGCGATTGCCAGTGCTTCTGCATAATCGCCTCCATCATCGGAGAGGATAAACTCTTCATCTCCTGAGTGCACTGAAGAGTATTCAGAAGCGGATGAAGGAGACTGTGAGTCATAATCTGGATTGGAGCGTCGTGTTGACAGACGCTGAGATTGTGAGGATGATGAAGGTCCTGGCGTCGGTTTGGTGAGACTTCTGCGGGACGCTGAGTCAAGGCCGCCGCAATTAGTTCTTTCATCTGTCCCAGTAAGTTAGCCTGGAGGTCTGCCATGGATATGGGTTCTGGCAGCTCTGGTTCCATATTAACCGCCGATAATTGAATATGCCCTGTGTCCTTAGGAGCTTGTTGTACCTCAGGTAAAGCTGGACCATCTAGGGACGATGGTATGGGTGCAGTACCCCTGTGCGGTCCGGAGACAAGGGTGGAGGAGGCTGGATTTGGTCCGAAGGAGTGTTGTTAGTCAGCTCAACCAGGGAATTCGTCCCTTCTTGTTGAGTATTTGGACGAGAACGCTTGCCAGCCTTAGCGCATTGGCGATCCAGTGCTTTGTGTCTACGAGCCATGTCCTTTTCCTCCACTCGGTGCACCTTACGTGCGGACTTAGTCCCGCCTCTTTGGTCTGCTGAGGTAGAGATGTGTTTCCTCTTTGCAGAGCATTTGTGATGCTCTCCCAGTTGAGGGGATAAGGCTCGTGTAGGGACTTTCGCTATCTGGTTATCCATTCTAATTGAAACAAGGAAAGGATCATTAGTTGGGATAGTCCTGATTTCCGTATTGTTCTGTTCATTTGTAGCATTTGCATTTTCAAGACTCAGGCATTGCTGTTACTGATTCACATAATGTCCATTTTGACCATAAGCGTTGGGTCCTGGATCGCTATGCCTCGGGAGTGGTCATAGCGGGCTCCGCATGACCAAGTTGGGCTGTATCCCAAACTTGGTGGCTCTGATTTACAAGTGAAAAGAGCCCACCACATTCTCCCATGCAGGGCCCCATAGGGGCCCAGGGCAAAGGGCATCTTCCAGATATGATCCTTCTATCTAGTAGTCCCAGATGGGACACCTCATAATTACTTAGTCATAGTAAGTAGTTGAGTGTATACCCGCTTCCGTTAATGACAATTTAACTTTGGTGGCAGGCTTATGGGTGGATCCTAGTGCCTGTCAATCAGACGCTCATATCTGGGTCGGAGCTGGACAAACAAGAAAACCAGGCCGGCATAAACCAGCGGCGAGGCCGCCAGTTAAGACTCTGTTGCCCGTGTTAATCAATAGGACGCCTCGTCCCCGCCACCTCGGTAGCGATGGTGGGGGTCGGGGATCAGACGGTCCCTGGGCCTGTGGCCGCTCAGGTTGTCAGGCTAAATTTGCCCTCTTGTTGCTAGCCTGACTGATGAAGATTGGTTGCCACTGCTGCCGGCAAAGGCGGCTCGCTTTGAATTTGGCCGTTTCTTTTTGGCGCGCGTGCCATTTTCCGGGAGGGAGGAGGGGAGCGCGAAGACAACTGCGCGGCACGTCAGATCTTATTATTATTATCGGGAAATGTTGATGTTATTCTTCGTGCCCTTGCCGCAGTGTTCGGGGGAAAGGTTCTTCCTAAATCCTTTTCCCGAGGATTCTATATATTCATTAAGAAAGGCCCACCCCGGCGGCAAGATCAGCAGTAATTCCTTTGCTTGCGCTCGTTCGCCTCAGGCTTGTTAGCCCTGTCATGGCAATTTCAAGCCCATTAACAGTGGCATGCCTTACCATTCCGTTATCTTATGTAACACACTGTTGTGGGCAATTATTCCACTGAGTTAATTAACTTTTTAATAATATACAGAATGAAGATAATTTAATAATAGCCTTTTATCGCAGCGATCGCCATCGTGATCCTGCAAACACTTACAGATCGATGAAATTATTTTCCACTATTTTATCTTCTGAGGAGAGAGAGTGAGTTCTCAGTCTGTCTGACCTAGATCGTGACTGAGAAGAAGCTGGGATCAGGAGGTGGAGCCTGGTCCTTTTATGCTTTTCTTCTCAGTCACATGACCTATGGAAAGACTGATGACCCATACTGTGGATTGTCTCTCTAACTCCGATGGAGAATTAAGATCCTTTTGCTGAACAAACCTGCTACAGGACCTTTCTCCCAAAGGCAGAATCAGCCAATGCAAAGGCATCCAATTTGTAATGCCAAATGAAGGGGTAAGGAAATGACCAGGTAGCTGCCCTGCAAATCTCCTCAATGGATGCTTGCATCAACCACATCACAGTAGTGGCAGCACTCCTGGTGGAATGTGCTGTGATGCACATGGGAATTGGTAAGGTTTGGGCCTCATAGGACCTGGCAATGCAAGCCTGGATCCATCTGCCTATGGTGGGAGAAGAAACTCTGGCCCCTAGCAAGGAGGGATAAAAGTTGATTAATAGTGATTCTGTCTTTCTGATGTGAGCTGTTCTTTTTATGTATATTTGAAGTGCCCTACATCCAGTGTATGCCATTCCCTCTCCCTGGGATGTACTGACTTCAAACAGAAATCTGGTAGAGACAGTTTCTGAGACCTGTGGAACCAGGAATTGACTTTTGGGAGGCAAGTGGGATCTATCCTAAGTACTACCCGGCTAGGATGGAAAATGCATAGGTCATCTCTCACTGATAATGCAGCCAACTTGGAGATGCATCTAGCTGATGTCACAGGAAGGCTACCTTTAGGGAGAGGAAACATAAACCGGATGTATGTAGGGGCTCAAACGGGCCTGTTATAAGAGCTTTCAAGACTTTGGTTAGATCCCATGTTGGGAATCTGTGTACAAACAGAGAGTCCAAAGTTAGTCACTCCCCTTAAAAAATTCTTAATGTGAGAGTGATGGGAGAGGGGTCTGTTGCTTCTGCAGTAAAGGACTGTGGAAAGTGTGGCAACCTGTCTGCATAACATACTAGGTGAAAGACCCTTCTCCAGGCCTCCTGCAAAAAGTTAAGGATCTGAGAGACTGATGCCAGAACGGGATCCATTTGAGTGCGGATGCACTAGGAGAAAAAAGACCTCCACATCACATCATAAATGAGGTTAGTCGATTGTCTCCTGGATGCCTGAATAGTCCGGATGACCTTAGATAGGTTGGTGTTACTCAAGATCTGCCGCTCAGCCTCCAGGTAGTTAATTTGAACCATCCTGGGTCCGGATGCAACAGTGTCCCCTGCTGGAGGGATAGACAATTGTGGGGGATCTGTCAATGGGGAGAGACCAATAGTGCAATCAGGACCATGAACCACAGTCCCCTGCTCCAGTGAGAAGCCACTAGAATGATCTTGGATTCCTCCTCCAATATTTTCCTGATTAGGGCTGGAATGAGAGGGAGGGGAAGAAAGGCATAAAGCAATCCTGGTGGCCAGGGGTTGTGGAGGGCATCCATCCCCTCCGATTCAGGGGCAGCATAATGGGTGAAAAATCATGGGATTGAGCATTGGACAGGGACACAAAGAGATCCATCACTGGTGTGCCAAATCGTGTGGTCAGCTGTTTGAGGAGCATGGGACTAAGTTGCCATTCTGAGTGGTTGATCTAAGTCCAGCTGAGCCAATCCACCTGAATATTGGTCACCCCAAGATATGTTGGGCTTGGATGGACTTCAGTGTACCTCTGCCCAGAGGTATAAGGCCCAAGCCTCCAACATGAGGGACCAAGAGCCCCTTGTCTGTTGACATGTGCCTTGGTGGCAACATTATCTGTCAACACCAGGCCATCTTGCCCTTGAATCACTTGGGTGAAAAGCTAGGCAGATTGCTCTTAATTCCAGGCAGTTTATGCTGTATAGATGTTTGGCTGTCGACCACTGACCTTGAGCTATAAGAGTGCCTAGGTGAGTTCCACAGCCAAAGAGGCTGGCATCTGTGGTGATGACAATGGGAGCCTCAGCCTTGTGAACCGCTGATGACCTCCACCATGCGAGGGACTGAATAACCTCCACTGGAACTCGGACCTTGGTTGGGGTGTTGCTGCAGCTGTCTCTTTGCACTGGAAGCAAAAACCATTGAATAGGACAAGAGTGCATTCTTGCCCATGGAACTATGGCTATACATGAGACTAGTTTCCCTAGCAATTGAGATAGTCAAGCCAGGGAAACTGCGGACTGGTGATGGACCTGAAGGGAAAGGTCTCGAATACTGTCCAGCCTGTCTTGCGAGAGGAAAACCAGGCCCAGAGATGTGTCAATGATTGTGCCCAGGTGCTGTAAGCAGGTCATTGGGATAAGATGGCTTTTTGCCATGTTAATGAGAAACCCATGGTTCTGTAGTGTCTCTCTGGACATCCTGATATCCTTTAGTGATGGTAGTATGACCTGGATTGTATAAGGATATCATCCAGATAGCTCTGAATGCTGATGGGAACAGACTGCAGATGAGCCATCAATGCAGCCAGCACCTTGGTAAAAACTCTGGGTGCAGATGACAGGCCAAATGGTAGAGCAGTATATTGAAAGTGTCTGCCCTGGTAAGCGAGGAAGTGCCTGTGCACTTGAAGAATGGGGATGTGCAGATAAGCTTCAGACAGGTCAACAGATACCAGGAAGCTACCTTCTTGATGCAGTCCAAAATGAAGCAGAGCGAGTGCATCTTGAATTGTTGATATTTGATATGCACATTCAATTTTTTGAGGTCTAGAATTGCCCTTCACCCACCCAAGGCCTTCGGAAAAACAATTTAGAATAAAACCCCGTACCCTATTTTTCAATGGAAACCATTTCAATGGCCCTAATATCTAACTAATGCTGTATTGCTCCTTACATGAGTGACTGTTTTGGGGGGTTCTTGATGATGGGGCAGGGCTCAAAATGCCTCAGAGGAATGGATATAAATTCTAGAGCTAGTTCCCTCCAGATGGTATTGACGACCCACCTGTCTGAAACTGTTTCTTCCCATTGGTCTGTGAACCCACCTAGTCGCCCACAATGGGAGTCTGTGAAGGACAATTACTTTCCTTGTGTTACAGGAAAACACCCTTTGTTGAAGAGGGAGGCGGCCTGTCAAGCTAAAAAAGAGACTTTTTTGCTGAAAATTTATTAATTGGTGCTTTTGTAATTCTTACATTGGACCTTTTAGCTTTGACACATTTTCTGCAAGGCCAACGAGTTGGGGGAGTGGAGCTTGATAGAACCGACTTGGAGGCTGTTATCTGTTCTGCATTCTTTTAAACTATTTTCTCATGAGAATCTTCTATGTGTTGTGAACTCCTGTTAGAGGAGGTGCTAAAAGTACATTAGAACTTTCTTTGAATGGGTTGATGAGAAATTAACATGTGAGAATTAATGGGGTGGAACTTTCATTTTACTTGGGTGGAGAAATTTCAGACTCAGGATTTCTCCAGACCATACCATTACAATGTCTTCAATAAAATCTTATTCTAAGGACTTTCATTTCTTTGGATTTCTGATTGCATTGCTGATGTTGTGTGGAACCCTGACAGGCTTCTCTGCAATGGATACGAACCCAGGAAAGTGTCAACAAGTTTATTTATTTAT
>JAEANM010022786.1:0-11519 GCA_017656035.1 Myanophis thanlyinensis
AGGGAAATGGCTGAGGCCCAAGTGAGGGCGAAGGGAGCGAAGCTGGAAGAGAGAGAGAGACAGAGAAGAGGCAGGACATTGTTTGCCTGCCCACGAGGAGGAGAAGGAGGCAGCGGGTGACAAGGAAGGGCGGGCGAGGGGAGGGAAATGGCGGGATGGCTTTGTTCCTTACCCTGCCCAGAATTCAAACTTTCATCCACGCTGCCAAGCCGGCGATTCCCTCGCTCAGCTCCCTTCTTCCACCGCCGCGATGTCCGGAGCTTCGTTGCTGCAGCTTCACTGGATTACGCCACCCGCTTTGCCGCCAAGCGTGGACGCTGCCAGCCTGCGAGCCCCAGCTGCAGAAACCGGCTGGGGGACAATCCCCCTCTCATGGGGGGGGATCCAAATCCCCGCCGGCTGCACCAGGCTTCATGGAGGTCCAAACACTGCGGCACACCATTGCCGGGCCAGCGGAGGTTTCAGAATCCCCCCCCATGCGAGTGGGATACAGTATCTCCGCCGGCAGAGATATCCCAAATGGGGGGGCGCCAGTGGAGATACCATATCCCACTCGCATGGGGGGGATTCTGAAACCTCCGCTGGCCCGGCAATGGCATGCCGGAGTGTTTGGGACCTCCATGCAGCCTGGTGCGGCCGGCGGAGATTTGGATCCTCCCCCCATGAGAGGGGGATTGTCCCCTGGGCAGTTTCTGCAGCTGGGGCTCGCAGGCTGGCAGCGTCCATGCTTGGCGGCAAAGTGGGTGGCGCAATCCGGCGAAGCTGCGGCAACGAAGCTCCGGACATCGTGGTGGTGGAAGAAGGGAGCTGAGCGAGGGCATCACTGGCTTGGCAGCGTGGATGAAAGTTTGAAAGTTTGGGCAGCGTAAGGAACAAAGCCGTCCTGCCATTTCCCTCTCCTCGCCCGCCCTTCCTTGTCGCCCACCGCCTCATCCTCCTCCTCATGGCCTGCAACAACGTCCTGCCTCCGTATCCCACTCGATTGGGGGGGGGGTTTCAAACCTCCGCCGGCCGCTGGTGGAGGTTTGAAAATCCCGCCGGCTGTCGGAGCCGCGGCAAAGCTTTAAAAGAGCCGCATGCTGCTGCGTAGCCGCGGGTTGCAGACCCCTGTCATAGGCCATCACTACAGTTGATACAAGATGTATTATATGATTGGTGAAAATTACCAGCACATGCATGATAGCTGGCAAAACCTAAGGTGCAGTTTGTATGCTGCTTTTTAGTTTGACAATTATACATTTTAATTCTAGTATTTTATTGTCTTATGGCAATGTCTGCTTTTTGAAATTGTGTATGTTTATGCTCTAGCCTCAACAAATTTAGTAAGTGCATACTTAGAGAAAGGCTGGTATATATATTTTATTTTGTCCTGACAACCACTCTGCAATTAAAATATTATATCAGTGATAGGTAGTGGGTTCTTTGCTTTTATACATCTCACTTTACTCTGTGCATAGACCTAAATATACTTACAACTTGCCATCCATGGTAAAAGGAACTTCACAGGTATTATATCTATGGCTGCTGAAGAACAAGTGGAAGCTTCGAAGAAACTGAAAACTGAAATCCACAAAAAGAAAACTAAACGTTTCTATAAGTTTTCCTATTCAGCACAAGGAGATTAGGAAGTCCATGGCAAGGCTAACATGTATGTTGCTTCTTCTCGCACTTTGAAGAACCTGGAAACCTTACTTAATTCTGGTTGGTATGATGATACATTTGGTGGTATGAGTGAATCTTAAAACACTTTTGGGATCTCAATTAAGGAAGCTAACTTTTGTTTATTGGGACTTTTTAAAAAAGATTCATCAAGAAACAATTGAACATTGGATTTTGTATAGCCAACATAATGGGGATATGGGAATTTATCTCCAAGTCCAAGTTTGAAAATTCAAATACATGGCCTATCATTGGTAGCATTCATAACAAACCACAGTGTCAACAAAATAACAACATGCCATTATTCATAATGATGAAGTTACCTTGCAAAAGGCATGATTTTATATATATATTTATGACATCAGATGCAAGTATATAAGTCATGTCATTTCCATGATGATGTCATCATAGGAAGGTCATCCTTTTCTCCCCTTGCAGATGCTCGTGTTCATCATGAATTTGCACAGAATCTGAGTTTTACAGTATATGCTGTTACTTAGATTAATGGAGTAAGGAAATCAGTTGGATCCAGATGACAGTAGATGAAAGAAAGTTCTATCAGAAAGGCCCCTGTGAATTCCCTGGGTTTGTTGATATCAAACTTTTCTATGATGAACACAATTTTATCACTGCTTCATCTCCACAATCTCATTTAGGCATGCTTTGTTTTGTGATTGAATTTCAGTTTCTACTCAATTTTTTAGACTTCGTAACAACTAGATAGAATGAACTTTGTTAGAACCCAACTCTATCACATTCAAATATATATTTATGAGTAGACTCCTGCTTAGTTAGACCTAAGGAGATGCTTAGTAGATCTAAAACTACTTTCAGTCATGCAAACTCATGGGACGATAATGAGCCAGTCATTATTTCTTAGTTCAGCCTATTAGGGAACTGTGAAGAGTAAATCCATACCTTCACCTCTGTGACATTTCTCAAGTATTGGAAGACTGCTATCATGTTTCTCTTAGCTTTCTGTTCTTTGGGTTAAACATGCCCACTTCCTTTAATCGTTATTGATAGGATTTAGTTTCCAAGCCCCTCACCATCTTCATTGCTCTTCTCTGCATTCAGTTTCTCAATATCCTTTTGCATGAAGACACAGTTTTCCAGGTGCAGTCTGACCACAATACAGCAAAGAGGTACTATCATATCCGATGATCTTGACATTATATCTCTTCATGCAACTCAAGACTAAACCTGGATCAGAGAAATGCTAAGAAACACAGCTATTGGGAAAGCACAGGTAGAGTTGTCAGAACATAAAGGGAGCAAAGTAGTAGTAATTATATCACAAATCGGATTCTGGGATTTTAGAATGGTTGAAGGCAGTATTGCTAAAGAATAGCTAGACTTTTTTCTTTTTTTTTACATCTGATTTGTTTTTGTTTTTTTGCTATAATATAATATGTTTTAGATTAATGCTCCTCAAATTAGAATAAACTTGTTTTTTTATGATTCAGTCATAATCTGTACTCCTATTTTAAAGATATTTTATAATTCAGCTTTGCCTTAAATCTTTTTCAGAAACATGCAGTTGATATAATCCCTTTTTTAAATTAACAGGTTGCTTATTTTGTTCTGCAACCCTGCAGGAAAAATGATAAATATTTTTGCATGAAGGAAGATTTGAAAAAAGACAATCTGTCATCTGAGTGCACATGTTTTTCCCTCTGGGATAGTAATTATTGCCTAAGCAGAAAATAGCTAATTTAATTCAAAGTCCTGCTTGTTTTTTTATCCAATCATATTGCATTTTTGGTGAGCTATAACTCATGCAGACTCAGGCTGCTGAAAAGAGATACGTGTCTCCATTACAGGGTGAATAAATGTAATATTTCATGTTAGTTCCAAAGAGAAAAATAGCAGGAAAGAAGGGTTGGCATTATTATTACACTGAACATTCTCAAATAAAAGGTCTCAAGCAGGGGAATGATTTTAAAGCATCTGCAGAAATCGTTTTAAAACCAGGAGTGGAGATTTACTACTGATGGGGCAGAAAATTCTAATTATTCTGTCAAAGAAGAACATGAAAGAAAGAATTCCAGTTCAGAGCAGGGTGATATATGCATTTCTTCTTTAGCACTAGTTCTTTATTCTTTGTTGAAAGAGCTTGTATAAACAATTCCCATCCTTGACACCATTCTTCCATCCCAGCATCTCTTATATTCATGTATTTGAGATATTGTGGAGTGAAAGTAAAAAAATTGCAGGTGCCCACAGCGGAGCTATCGAGGGAGGAAGGAAGGAAGGAAGGAAAAATCAATGGTAAATTAATTTCAGTTCTAACAATTGAGATGGTAGAATTGAACTTGGAGTCTAAAGTCTAAGCCTTACCTTCAAATGATATGACTATGTCTGTTTGTATGTGTGTGTTTTCTAAACAAACATGGCAATGAAGCCTAAGGAAGACAGGGCTGTCAAAAAAAAAAAAAAGAATCTCCCTAAAGATAAAAAATCACCCATCCAAATTTGCAAAATGCCATTACTTAACTTACCTGCCTATGGGTTGACAAATGTCCACCAACATTTGCTATTATTTTCAGACTTTGTTCCAGCAGTATTGTTTTGAAATGTTCTTGTTTCACAGAATGAGAAAGTATAAATGCCACCTGCAGGGCAACATGTACGACCACAGTCAAGCCTTTCTAAACCACTGAGATTCAGGAATGATGTTTTGAAAAGTACAACTATGTTTGGAAACATTTTCTTGTTGTGCGATTTTGGTCTGACACCGTAAAAATAAAGTTTAATTCTGGTTTTGTTTTTTCAAGTCCCCAAATTACCTGAATTTTTTTTTTTAAAGATGGGGCTTGACAACAGATGGGCTTTTGGGATTTAATTGGTATTTTGGTATATGCTTGCATCAAAACCAAAATAGATATTTCATCTTATAAATAGTTTACGGGTTGATAGTACTCCTCTGGTTCTTCTAAGATAATGCAACTTTAGTTAATTAATTATTTCTCATGTTAGTGTGTTCTTATTTGATTACCATAGGCTTAAATTCAATCTTTAAATTATAAAGACACAATTGGGTAAGTATCTATGGAGATTCTCAGTCAATCCAGGTCATGGTTGTCCCAAAAGTGCTTTTTCAAGAGGCAACTGGACTTTCTGGATTTTTTCTTTGCCTTTCATTTATATTGCATTGAAAATACTATGAATAATTTCATTTTACAATGACCAAGGTGTGGCAATTTCCAGTAATGAGTTGTCAACTAAAAGTCACCAATGTTAGCATCCGATGAACAGGGTAAAATGGAAGATGAAGAATATAAGAAAGCCGTCACATATGCAGATGTGGATATGGGAATGTTTCTTTATGGGATTTTTAATTGCAGAAAGTGCAATTGTTGTTGGTCTGCTGTCAAGTCCTCAGTCAGCTGTTTGTGGAAGTCAGTTCTCAGTTTCACATTCACTCATTTATTTTACAGTTAAAGTGGAAGCTAAGGCAGAAGCATCATAAAAACCCCTCTGGGAAAGAGAATACATTTTTAATTAATTTTAAAATAAGGAAGATTAGTTACTGTGGTGGACAACATCCATTTATTTCACAATGCCTTATATAGAAAGGAAATAGTCTGAAGTGCTTTGTTGGTAGATTACATCTTCAAGGGACATTACCAGAAAAATTAGTCTCAGCCCTAGAAGATTTCATACAAGTTTGGAAAGAAGCAAAAATTCCAATTAATCCACCAAATTTAGAGAGGAAATGTAAAACTCTAGTGAACTATTCCCAGTTGCCAGCTGCAATCCTGGTCCACCCAAACTACCCCTTTTGTGATTGAATATAGGAATTACAGGTAGCCCTGTATACTTATGATCACAATGGAGCCCAACATTTCTGTCACTAAGCAAAACAGTTGTTAAGTGAATTTTGCTCCAGTTTTACAACTTTTCTTGCCACAGTTGTTAAGTGAAGCATTGCAGTTGTTAAGTTAGTAACATGGTTGTTAAATGAATCCACTCATTTTGCTAGTCAGAAGGTCACAAAAGGTGACCTTTTCACATAACCTCAGAACATTGCAACCGTCGTAAATATGAGTCATCTTGATTTTGATCACGTGACCATGGGGATACTATAACAGTCTTAAATGTGAAAAATGTTCGTAAGTCAATTTTTCAGTGCTGCTGTAACTTTGAATGGTCACTAAAAGAACTGTAGTAAATCAAAGACTACCTGTAGTCTAATTCTACATTTTGATTTTGTTCCCATTCTATTTTTCCTTCCATCTTTGCTATGTGACCTGGCAAATTAACAGCATTTTTCAGAACTTATTTATTCATTTATTCAATTCCTATAGCTGCCCAACTCTACCCTTTATTTTTTCCTCCCAATCTTCCTACTCAACATCGTTCATATAGCTACAATTATCCTGTGCTTGAAAGCTTTGCTAAATATGTTGCCAAACATAAGGATGTATTAAAATAGCAGGTTCATTGGGACTGCTATTTTGAGAAGAACATTTGTGATTTTCTTTCCTCTCCCACCAACAGAACTTTCTAGCCTTTTCCATAAAAATGTTAAAAACGTGTTCCTCAGCTCATATTTTTATGACACATTAGTTGTGGATATTAAGTTTTATGTGAAGGAGATATGGGTATAGTTGGTAAATCAATCTAGGAAGGGCATTTGGGTTAATACATGTGAAGGAAATCCAAAGAACTTTGCCTGAATCACAAAGAAACAGGTGGTATACTTTCTACCAATTGTACACAGAGAGGTTGTCTGGAGTGGCAGTTGAATCTTATAGTATTTGAAGATTTTTGAGAAGGCAGCATTTTCCATCCTACTTGTGGCCAGCAACCTAGTGTACATTTGGTCTTATGGCAGCCATCTTATTTTTCTGTCAACAGAGGATAATGATCAGGTAGGTTGCTATCAAAGCCCTTCCACATGAGCTGATATTTGATGTAATCATCTTAAGTTTTGTAATGTTAAGGCTGATATAATATCACTTTTCCTTGCTTCTTCAGGTTTCACTTATAGTAATGGTAATTGAAGTTTTTGGATGGACCATGAACAGAATGTTTTCAGTTGATCTAAGATCATACTAATAGTTCCTTGTCAGAAGCACCAAAGTGGTGAAAGAATTTGCTGGTGACCTTAGTGTCGCCAGGAGATGCCCAGTTCATTCTCTGTTATATCAAGGTTGGCATTTATGAACTAATTACTTCATTGGATAGCATTTGTAGATGGAGCACATGTCACCATTTAGATCAAGTACTTTTTTGTCTTATGTCTAAGGATAACAATTAGACATAGGGTTAGTTTTTTACCTCATGCCATCACTCTGCTGAAATCCTAATTCCCACAGAACTATCTTGTGACTAAGGATATTTACTCATGTAGTATGGCTGTATTACTATTATCCTTCTCATCTTTTCTACTATCTTCTCATATTACTAACTTATGATTATATTACTTTGTTGTTTGTATGTACTTTGAGAGTTTATATACTGGAGACAAATTCCTCATGTATCCAATCACATTTGATCAATAAAGGTATTCTGTTCTGTTCTGTTCTGTTCTGCTCTGTTCTTTCTGTTCGGTTCTGTTCTGTTTTACTCTACTCTGCTCTACTCTTCTCTCTCATTATCTATCTGGTTATCTAACAGAATTCTGTATCTCTTTTTTATGTTAGTTTTCCTCAATCCGGCATCCTCCAAATCAAATTAGGTGGCAATTTTTGGAATTTCCAGTCATGTCTGGGAAGATTAATCTCTTTGATGAGGACACCTAATCATTTTTGATAAAATAGGATTCCCTTGTACTTTGGCCTTTATAATCTTTATTTTTAACCTCTGTTCTGAATGTATATATTTAGATAAATTTCAGCAGCTAATGTAGTTTCACACCTACCAATATTGAGAGATTAAAACAAACTCAATCAGGAAGGCCAAGAACTGAAATCCTGGCCTTTTTATACATTGATACAAACATTTCAAGTAAGTCCAAAATACCACCATATGGCATTAAAATAAATTTATTAAATAAAAACATTGTAAAACAGAGCTACTATTTTGCCATTTCATTTGAGCCACTTCCTTGGTTTTGGTTTTCATTAAACAGGAAACCAATATTGGATCCATTGCTTGTGGAAAATGAATATAAAATCATTGATGAATCCTGCCAAGTTTCAGATGATTAAGTCCAAGGAACAGGGAACTATTCCTAAAAATTCTGCCAAGAAAGAAAATTGATATTGGAGGTTTTCAAAAGGAAAAAAAATCCCATGTTTTGTTTTCAATTTGGCATGTGTCACCTGCTCATAAAAAGCTATAATTCTGGAAATCTTAGCTCCATTTCAGATTACCTCTAGTGAAAAGCAGCCTGAAAGTACATTTAAATAATTGAAATATTGTTTATTCAGTCAATGAGAAGCAAAAATTGAAAAATACAAGACCAAAGGAAAATCAAATTAATGAGAAAAATTGATTTGATGAGATAAAATACTAGCACAATACAGATAAAACAACAAATATGCACCTTGGAGGCTAGGAGAAGACAGTGCTGTCTGTGGGCCCTGTTATTCCAATGGAAAGTGTTTTAGAGCATAGGTCCTCAACCCCTGGGCCGTGGCCCACTACAGGGCAATTCCTATTCAGAATTGGCCACCTGATTGGCTGACCGGAGCTCACGCATGCAACTCAACTTGGGCCAGCAGGCACTCACACACGTATGTGGCAGGCCAGTGGACACTGGTGTGCATGTGCAGTGAGTCAGCAGGCAGTCACGCCTTTACAGCAGGGCCAGCAAGCACTCATGTGCGTGCATGCCAGTGCAGCTCATGCAAGTCAAATTGAGTGCATGCGCACTGACCCACCACTTCACAGCGCAATAACTTAGGGAGGGTCCCTCCTAAGCCTCTTGCTCTGTCCACGATGCAGCTGTGGGCTAAACTCCCTTTTTATCTGACTGTTTCTTATGCAACATTTGTTTGCCTGATCTCCCAAGGTCATTCTCACATACCATTTACACATATTCCCCCCACCCCAGCCAAATTGACAAGGTTTGCTGAGGGAATTTGCTGAAGGCAGAACAAGAAGCAAAGGATGGAAGCTAACCAAGGAGAGAATAAAGATAAATCTCCTGACAATTAGAGCAATTAATCAGTGGAACAGTTTGTCTTCAGAAGTTGTGAGTATTCCACCAGTGGAGGTTTTTAAGAAGAGGTTGCACAACCACTTGTCTGAAATAGTATAGGGTCTCCTGCTTGAGAAGGGAGTTGGACTAGAAGATGTCCAGATCTTCCAGAAGATCCTTTCCAACTCTGTTATTCCGTTAAGCTCCCTTACTGGCACTTCCTGCCTCTGTCTTTGTTTCTTAATGCAGCCATTCTTTCACACCCTGATGAGTAGCTGTGGAACACAAGGAGCCTTCAGCAATACCAGCCTCACCCAGTGGTGGAATTCAAATTTTTTTACTACTGGTTCTATGGGTGTGGCTTGGTGGGTGTGGCTAGGGGGTCATGTGACTGGGTGGGCAGTTTCTGTAAGCGGGGCAATAAAGATTAGGCTAGAAAAAACACCAGAATTTTTCTTTCCTGCCTTCCTTACAGGATTAACCCTGTAAAGTGGAAAAAAAAACAAAAGGAGATTTCTTTTCTAACAACCGGTTCTCCAAACTGCTTAGAAAATTTACTACCAGTTCTAGCAAACCTGCTAGAACCTGCTGAATTTCACATTTCACCTCATTCATCCTCACAGAAGAGAGAAGCAGCTAAAAGCTACTGGGTGGAGGTGCCTAGACCAATTCAATTGTTATTCTTGCATTGCCTTTCCAATCCATAGGAGATTGTGAACTGCCACATAAAAAGTTTTTTTGATTCAGCAATGGCCATTTAGGTCACGCAATGCTCCTCCATCCTAGAAACTCATGCCCCATTCAACCCTTAAATCCCCAGAACCTTTTGGTTCTGCTGAAGTTGTCTAAGGCCTGCCTTCCTTGCTTTGTTGTAGCCATGTTGTAGCTAGATCTTTCTACGTCAGAAACAGTTTCACAATTCTACAAGGACGTTCCAAGAATTGTTGCAGAACTTTAAGGTACAGCTGATATTGCAGGTTTGTTCCAGCCATATACATTGAAAAGTTGAATGTACTATATTTAATTCCTCTCTCTCTCTCTCTCCCCTCTCCCTCCCTCCAATTTATATAGCTCCACCAACTCACACATGGTGACTCATTAGAATAAGATACAGTTATAAGGATAAAGATAAGAGATTATAATTTTCTACAGAACCCTTTTCCTATTCCTATGGCTATTTTACATTTTTATAAAGCAGCTTAAATAACTCTAGAATTTTATTGAGGAAGGGGACAATGTTCTTCGTCTATTACTTGATAGCTTCAGGGAATTTCATTATTTTTCATTTATTTGTCTTGCCATGGTATTCGTTTGGGGGTTTAAAGGCTGTTAGCTGCCATATTGAATTGGTTTCTTTATTGTAAGCTTCCCAAGAAGCACTGTAATGTTAAAAGTGGAGCTATAAACAACATAAATAAGTAAATCAATCAATCAATATTGACCTTAGGTGTTATAATTTCACACCTGCCACTCCTCTTCTACTCAAATTCATTTATATTTCTCTCTGCTGGATTTCAGTGTTCTGTGATCCCAGTTGATAAGCTACTACTACTGGAAAATGTCCACATTTTTAACAATAATGTAAAAAGTAATATATCTCGCAACGGACCATTGTCTATTTAGTAAGTTATGATTTCTACTCTGGATGATAATGTGAAATGGAACAACAGAAATAATGTGAATACAAATCTTTCCAAGCATTAGACCCAGGCTCTAAGGAGCCATCAGTTAAAAGGCAGTAAAGAATATTATTAAATAATTTTGAATTACAGTCACTTTTACTTTGATAACTAGGCTGTTTCTATTTCTGTGGCTATGTTAACATTTTTAAAAGTAAGTTAATTGTTTTATGAGAGGCACTTAATATTGGAACAAAGTAAATGATTCCTTTATTTCAGTATTGTGATGGGCATCCCTTTTGTTTTGCTTTTAAGCATCACTTTTTAAGACTGCTGAAGACATAATCAACATTCTTCAAATCATTTTTCTCCCTTCTCTCCATATTATCTTAGCCTGCATGCTTTTGCTTTGCTTAAGGTAAACACTTGCAAATATGTCAATGGACCAGATAATAGTTTATTTGGAATTAAACACTGGATATGGCTAATATCTTTTTTATTGGTAGATACTCTAGTAAAGTAAAATAAAGCTATCATCTACAGTTTGGGGATTCATTTGCTATAATACTATGCCAAAAATACTGCCTCTTTCTTTACATACACACACACCCTTGCTCAGAGTATCACAGAATACTAACTTCCAGTCCTCTGGAGCTGACTTTTACATTCAGGCAATGCAGAATTCCTCTCTCCCATCCTTCTCTTGATAATTTTTTAAAAATCTCTATTGGACAAGTTGCCCAGAGCTATTGAAAGTGATATTAATCATTACATTCTTCAGATTTCACCCACCCAGATTTCACTTATCTGTAGATCACAATATTGGGATAATAACCTTTTGCTGCTCTCTTTACATTTTATATATTGGGAAAAAAAGATATACAAATTTGGAGACCCAGTTTTGCCTATTGGTTAAGGTATCAAGCTAGAAACCAGGAGAGTATGAATTCTGGTCTTGCCTTAAGCATGAAAGCCAGCTGGGTGGCTTTAGGCTAGTTATTGTATCTCAGACCAATTCAGGCTTGATGTTGTGGTGAAAACAGGAGGAAGTTGTATGCTTGAATTTCACTAAAACCAGTAGTAAATTTTCTAAGCAGTTTGGAGAACCGGTTGTTAGAAGAAATCTCCTTTTGGTTTTTTTCCACTTT
>JAEANM010022787.1:0-11519 GCA_017656035.1 Myanophis thanlyinensis
CTTATTTATTTATTTATTTATTTATTTTATTTGGTGCCTGCCTGACTACGGAACAGTCTTTTAAATGGAACCTAATTATATTGAATGGGATTCATTTTTTATTATGATGCTTTAGAGTACTGAATTCCATATTTTTCTTTATTTAAAATGTATGCTGATGTTTTATATGCAAACACTAGCTTAAAAGTGAACATTTAAATTATTGCCTTTTAAAAAGATCATAAACAATTTGACTCCAATAATTTTTCTGCTAGTCATTATTTTTAATCAAAGATTCTCAAGCCTGAAAAATTGTTGATATTTCTTATATCATTAAAACATTTAAGACTGCATTTCTTATTGAAGATAATGTTAATGATGCAAGGGCATTAACAGGCATATTAAGATTTCTCTTCAAGATTATTAATAAATTAAGATGAGGCAATTACCTATGAAAAAGCCATAATTTCTCATTTAAAGTTAAGGTAACTTTTATACAACTAGATACTGGATTAAGTACTCTTGAGTACAATTTCTTCAATTGAAAAATATCTTCATATTTATATTACATTGATGTATCATCAATGTGTAATCAAGAAATGCACAGCAGGCTCATCCTAAGTTAGTATGAATAGGAATTTTGTGAAGAGTTCTTTCACAAAGCAAGTAATATGAGCAAAGCATCATATCCTAAAGCCGTGATGGTGAACGTATGGCACAGATGCCACAGGTGGCACGCAAAGCCATCTTGCTGGGCACACAAACTGCTGGCCAACTTACCTCCAGCTGAGCATGCACATGCGATTGCAGAGACCCAGTTGATCTTTGGGCCTCCGCTGCGTATGCGTGCAATTGCAAGCAGGAAATCCAGCTGGTCTTCGGAGCTCACCTGCACATTGCTCATGTGTGCGTGAGTACCTGCACACAGCATGCTTGCATTGCATGTGCAAAAGCTGCATGCATGTGCAGATAATGCGGTTGCACATGCAGAGCACATGGAGGAGCTGCACGAAAGTGCAGATGGCATGCGCAAATTTGTAATTTTCAGCACTTGGTAAGTAAAAGGTTCACCACCACTGTCCTAAAACATTAAAGTTCCTTGAAAAATCTGCATTCTTTACAGAAGTGATGTTGATATTTAAAATGCAGACTCTGCATTTTATATAATAAAATTCTGACTGCAAGAGTCAGAATTGTGGACATCTTTTGAAACAGTATCACAAATCTCTGAATACACACACAGCTTCCAAGACAACTGGGTACTTCAGCTTCACTTGTTCTACCATGTTTTACAAAATATTGCCTTTAGATGTGCTCATGCAAAGGATTTTACACACTTGATGTTTGTCACTTGTGTAAGAGAGGGAATCCTTAATCACTAGAATACAACCTTCATTTAGCCAAATGTTGCGATGGCTTTGATTGACATGCTGATTGGAGAATGCTGAGGATTCATGTTCATACAACTTAAAGCTGATGACTTTGAGAAACATTGGCCTGGCCTTTCTAAGTGGCTCACAAGCTAATAATTTGAGGTTGTGTGCCTCCACAATTGGCAAATAAATATAGCTCACAAATATTCAAGTTTGTTTGCAGGATATGAAGCTTTTCTCATACTGATTTATTTATTTCCTAGTCTATATTGCTGTCTATATAGTAATGAATTTTTTCTATATAATTTTTCACAAATGGGGAAATCATTCTCAAACTAATAAAGTTTGAACATACCTTATTCTAAAATAATAAAAAAAAAAAACATTGCCAAGATGGTTGAAGTGGGTTAGGACTATACTGTAAAACATCAAAGAAGCAACTTTTTTGACATGAAATAAACAATGAAACTATTATATATTTTTTAGTCAATGTCATGAAATAATTTACATAAAATAGAGGAAATGAGAACATAAAAATGTTCCAATGAGCTTGTTAATTTGGCATGGCATGGGCAAAAGATAAAGGAAATTGGGAGGGGGGAAATCCCTGTTCCTACCTTCTGTGATGATCTGATTGGAGCAATGCCTGGTGAAATGGATTTGAACATAAAAGAAGATTATTTACAGTTTACTGGATTTCCTTGGCCAAGCTATTTCTGCCTAACCCGTCTCTAAGATTTTTACAGGGATAAATGAAATATTTTGATATACTGAAATATGCTATAGAAATAATGATTAATCATTCCATGATGTTTCAACAAGGTACAGGGTTTTTCTCTTGAGACTACGGTATTTAGAGAAGATTGTGAAAATCTAAAATATATTAAACTGAGTGTAATAGACACATTACTGTTTGTGACCCCAAAATGAACTCTAAGCTATACAGATGTTTTGGTTCTTAGGGTTGTAAGAAGACAATTGGTGATTTGTGTTTTAAAAGCTGCATATAAAATTTTATTTAAGCATTTCAGCATCTGTGTATGCAAAATAGAATTTAGAAACCCAACCAACCTTTTCCTAACACTGCAGGGCAATAATAATACCAGATATAACTCCTTGCTGTATTTCACTCTTTAAAAAAGGGGAGTCTTATCTGATGGATCAAAAGTCTTTATTTTGTATTGCTTTTGGATAGAAAAGGAGTGTTTTTGAAGAAAAGGAGTGTTGAAAGTAAGGATGATGACCTTGAAGGTGATATCTATATTTTAAGTGTGTAACAGGCCAGTTGTAGCTCAGACAGATACCTCCCTAATTCACTGAAGTATAAGAAATGAGAGGAGGTATAGTCTAACAAGACTTGCAAGATTCATGTCAGTCTCTCTATAAGAAAGTTAAAATTACATTTATTGGGATTTGCTATAATAGAATCTTGTATCCAAATGAGATACAAGGGACAGCCAAATGGAAGCTGAGTACCAAAGGGAAGTTCTAGTTGTACCTAAGTGCCTTACAAGCCAGGAAAGCATTTCTGGATATACAGTATTTCACAGGTGTCAAACTTGCCATGTCATGTTGCCATCATGGGATGAATCTCGATGTTTTATCTCGACGGAGCTGGGGTGGGAATGGCATGCACATGATGCATCTTGCCCAAGGGCTGCCAGTTTGACACTCTTGCATTTGGGTGAGCAGATATTGTAACTAAAATGTCTACAGCCTGCCTGTCTGTCTGCCTGTCCATTCAATAATCATTTCCTTCCTCTCCTCTGTCCATGTGAACTCAATCTGGTCCGGCTTCTTTTACTTTAGAGATCATTGTTATACTGCATGAATTAACTGTAATTGCTTACCGGCTGAATAATCATAGCCCAAAAAAGAATCATTATTTAGCATGCAGAAAACTGACTATATGTTATTATTAGTTGACTTAGTTAAAGGAAACAACATTTTATTATTGGCTGATTGATCAAATCTGCATTTGATAAAATGCAAACTGTGCTTTTTGAGAAGCAAATATGAACATTATGTAAACCTGATTTCCCAGAAAACAACATTCAACTGCAATGAAGATGAAATCCTGCCCGGTTCCTGCTAACAAAGGAAGGGATATTGTTCAACTTCCAGTGCATTGTATGATAGTCAAGTCAAGTAGGTTTTATTGTCATTTCAACAATATACAGTACAGCACACAGTGAAACGAAACAACGTTTCTCCAGGACCAGGGTGCTACATCAGACAACATAGATAAAAAAGAAAAAGAGCAGGACACAGAACTACACATAGCTCTAAATCTAAGAACTTTTTTTAAAAAGCTAAATACACAAGTATTTATGGTTCCAGTTTCTTTGTGTTGAGGAGTCTGATGGCTAGTGGAAAGAAACTGTTACACGGTCTGTTTGTGCGGGCCCGCATGCTTCTGTACATCTTTCTAGATGGCAGGAGAGTAAAGAGTGTGTATGAGGTGGGTGGGTGTGGTCAGCCATAATATTTCTGGCTTTATGGATGCAGCTTGTGGTGTAAATGTCCATGACAGAGGGAAGAATAACCCCAATGATCTTCTCTGTTGTCCATATTTGCTTTAGGGTCTTGAAATCTGAAATGGTGCAATTCCCAAACCAGGTGGTGATGTAGCTGTTCAGGGTGCTCTCGATAGTCCCTCTGTAGAAGGTTGTGAGGATGTGTGGTGGAAGCTGTGCATTCCTCAGTTTCCTCAGAAAGTAAAGATGCTGCTGGGCCTTCCTTGTTATGGAACTGGTGTTGAGGGACCAGGTGAGATTCTCTGCCAAGTGAACACCAAGGTATTTGGTGCTGTCTATGATCTCCACAGAGGAGCATTGATGTTCAGTGGGGAGAGGTTGTGTTGTATTCTCCTGAAGTCAACAACCATCTCTTTTGTTTTGTCTATATTCAGAGACAAGTTGTTGGCTTTATACCAGTTCATTAACTTCTCCACCTCCTCTCTGTATGCTGTCTCATCGTTCTTGCTCATGACCCACCACAGTCATGTCATCAGTGATGGTGTGATTCAAACTGTGCAGTCAAACTACTGATCAGTGATGGTGTGATTCAAACTACACAGTCGTGCGTCAGCAGGGTGAACAGCAGGGGACTGAGCACATAGCCCTGAGGGGCTCAGTGTTCAGTACAATGGTGTTAGAAGTGTTGTTCATGATCCAGATTGTCTGAGGTCTTCCAGTCAAAAAGTCCAGAATCCAGTTACAGAGTGAGGTGTTCAGGACTAATAGGGTCAGCTTTCCCATCAGGTGTTGGGGAATGATAGTGTGGAATGCTGAAACTAAAGTCTATGAACAGCATTCGTACATACGAGTCTTTGTTTTCCAGGTGAGTGAAGACAAGATGGAGTGTAGTGAAGATGGTGTCATCAGTGGAGCAATTCAAGTGGTATGCAAACTGCAGTGGATCCAATGTTATGGGCAGCAGGGTCTTGTTACGGGCAGCTACATGAACAATCTTCTATTTTATCATAACCTGATGCATGAATACATGACACAGCTATAGTCTGCCACATCTAGAAAAAAAATAAGGTCCAAAGATTTCTAAAATTTGTAGCAAAACACTTAACTATTTTTAAAAAGATTGCAGTTATTGCTGATATACATGGTTTCTACCTTAATAAAGCATGAATGATTTTACTTGCATTTATGGTCTAAACTGCACTCTGGAGTCATAATGGTCTTGTATTTATTTATTAATTAAATTTATTTGCCTCTGATGCTGCTGCAAGGCGACTTGTTGCAATAATTCCTACAGTATGCTTTAATATTTCATTTTTCCTTCTCTATATTTTGATATTAAAGTTTAATTCCCTATGTCTACACAAATGGCACTTGAATACCAGCACTAATCCTCTTGCAAGAACTTACATGGCATATTAACAATATATGTCAATATTTATATGCTATTTAGGACTATACACTGATTAGAACATGAATACCAATGATTCCTGCTTTGGAATCCATAGATAAGCTCCTTTAGAAAATGTTTTTCTACCCTTGTCTTTCTTTTCACATCTGAAAGCTTTAAAACTATCCCTGAAAATCTGTCCCTGATCTGCTTCATTGTGCAATGAAATATATTACACAAATCTGATGCTCTTACAGTGTAGTTATAATACTATCTATACAGTAGTAAGTTGCACTATTGAGTTCAATAGAACTTGCTTTTAAAGATTATAGCCTTAGTTCTTTTTGGATGTTATTAGTAGCATTTTTTTCAAAAAACAATTTTCTACTGGTGAAAGAATGCATTACATCATTTTCATTCTCGCAAGCAGTTTAAATTTTGATATTTCAAATAAGCTTCAACACATATCCTTCCATATGTGACCAGAAATTCTGTGTTTGTAAGATTCTAGGTCACTCTAAAAGGTGCCATTGAATGTGGTATGCAATAGATACTTTTCAGATGTATATATAAATCTATGGACATTTAGCTTTCCATGGAATAATACCTATCTATTTTGAGTGGGTAAATATCTAGTTTTGGATAGCTTGCTCTTTGTATAATTTCTTAAATACTAAACCATACAGAACACTGTTTTGTTTTCTGCTAATTAACAAAAACGTGGAGCTACTGATATATTTCAAGAACAATGTCTAATTGTAGACAGAATACTGGCTTTTTAAAAAATATCTGTGTTATGTTATAATATACTTGCTGGGATTCAGTCTATAAATGTAAGCAAGAAATACTTTGGCAGACATTATTCCCAAGAGGAACAGGAATACTGGAAAAATCTAGTTTGTGTCTGAGTTTAAATACTGTACATCAGAACGAGTTCACCTGGAATTCTTTTGAGATTCACTTTAAACAACAGTATGTATGCTTAAGGATTCATATCCCAGGCCAAATATGTCATAGGTATTTGTAAAATAAACATGCCATGCAAAATAAGGTGGCTTCCCTAAGATTGTATTGCTTATGTCCTGAATCCTCTGGACTGTTCTATTTTTTTAAGTGTGGTAGAGCATCCTATACAGTTACCCCTATAGTCTTGGTCAAGCGGTGGGGAGGAGATATTATCTTAAGTAGCAACTTCCCATATGCCATTCAGTAGATAAACTGACTAACCCAGGAAAGAAAAGATACAAAAAAGAAAGAAAGAAAGAAATCCTACACTAGTTGTAATTGCATAACAAAGTGAATTTCAGAGGCTGTGTACTAAGACTGTGTGATCACATTATGGGAAAGAGAATTCAGGGAAGGAGAATTAATTCTGCATTATTTTGCAACATGTACCACATGTTGCTTGAAGCTTAGAAATTGCTCCAAATTACTATAAGCCTTAGGAGCAATACCGTGTATTATAGCACATTTTCTTAATTCCTGTAGTTCTATTTAGTTCCTCAGAGTATATTTTCAGTGCATGTTGTGTTAGGGTAAAACAGGAAAAATTTGATTGTTACAAGAAAGAGGAAAATGTAACATGTTGGCATGTCACGCGGACTGGCTTGAGTGTCATCTCAGAGCCCAGTAAAGAAGGCTATGAGGATGTGTTTCAATACTACTAACTGATGAAATGAATTAAGAATTTAAAAAATCTATAATAATCTATTTGTCTGTCTTTTAAATGCCACTAGAATTTTCTCCCACAGTTCCAATGAAGTTTAATATATTTACTTCCTTGGGCAACATCAGTAACTGTGATTGCTACAAATAAAATAGTGACAAATCACATTTCTAACCCAAAGCCAGAGGTGAAATTCAGCAGGTTCTAGCAGGTTCGCTAGAACCAGTAGTAAATTTTCTAAGCAGATTGGAGAATTGGTTGTTAGAAGAAATCTCCTTTTGTTTTTTTCCACTTTACAGAGTAAGGAAGGCAGGAAAAAACATTCTGGTATTGTTTCGAGCCTAATCTTTATTGCCTTGCTTAAAAGAAACTGCCCACCCAGTCACATGAACCCTCAGCCATGTCCACCAAGCCACACCCATAGAACCGGCAGTAAAAAAAATTGAATTCTACCACTGCCCAAAGCACTAATATAATGTGGGGCTGAATAGACATTAGCAGGTTTAAATAATCTTTTTTAAGAAGACACAACTGACTTTGTGTATCATGCAAAAAGACCCCTTAATTACCTTAGTTCCTTAATCAGGATATAGTTCCTTTGCTGCTTTCGATGTCCCCCCCATCACTATAATTTTAGCATTTATCTTCTTTTCTGTACTTATAGAAATCTGGTCATCTAACTATGATAATATGTGAATGATTTTATTTTATTATTATTATTAATTTAATTTAATTCATACTTTTTCTCCCATTGTCTTAATTAAGGCAGATTTCTTCACATCTCCTGGAATAGAAAGAAAATACATACTTATCTTTGATTTTCCCCCTTCCCTTTCCTTGATTTTTCCTTCATTTTCATTTCCTTTCTTATCTGCCATAAGAATATGGAGTGCCAGCAGAAAGACAGCAGTTTCAGTTGTATGCCAAAATAGATAATTAAAGGGTACAAGGGAAAGTTGGCAGTTTCCCAGTAGCTAACAGTCAAGTGGGTTAATGAACACCTGAGCAGGTTGATGGTCATTTATGAGAGGGATCGCTACTTAAGAGAAAACGAGTTTTATTGTATTTTGCTTAGTTGGTAGTTGCCTGATCATTGCTTAATCATTAGAACCTGGACAGGAAGTAAAATATTTATTGGTGCTGAACATTTCAATTCTTATCATGTATTTTAAACACAGTTATTGGCCACTTTCTGTAACCAGAAAACACATTTAAATTAGCTGTTTTTGGAGTGTTTTGTCAATTTATCCTGTTTCCTTAAATCTTCCTTCAACTGTTTTCACTTATTACCTGGGTCAAAAATATCCCTAAAACTGACAGTTTCTTATTAGCCCTTATTCAGAGATCAGAATAAAAAACACTTGCAACTGAAGTCCAGTTTGCATAGAAGGGCCAAGCTATGCTAAATATTACTTTATCAGTTAACACACATCTTTTTAAATGAAAACAGTTGAAGGAAGATTTGGGAAAACAGATGATAAATTGACAAAACAAACTGTCAATTTTAGGAATATTTTTGACCCAGGTAATAAATAATAATAAGCAGTTTAATCTGTCAATTATCAGGATCAGTACCAGACCGCCACCAAAACACGTTATGCAGTAATTTCTGTAGATTTATACAGAGTCTGAACATTATTTTGTGTACCGTTAAGGCAGCATTGTCTGTCCAATCAATCCTGCTCATTTTAAAATAACTCCTTTTTAAGTGTACATTTCTAAATCCCTTGAGTTTGACAAAATGTCAGTATGTGATGCATCATTATTCGTACCTCCAAAGGTCATATTGTAATAATTCATATCTTAGTACTACAGGCCCAGAAAGATTCCAGTTCTACTCAAAGGCCAAAAATAAGCTAGAATTTGTTTCTGGAAATGTTGAAAATTGCATTGTTCAGGAGTGAATGCATACTATAAGCATTAGGTTCTTTGGGTTTCTTTTAGCCTTTTTGATTAGGTGTAAAATGCATTTGGTGATATAGTGCTGAAGGACTTTATTGAATAATAAATAAATAAAAATTGCAGGCTTATTGCTGCACCAGGTATAAGCTGTAATTTAAGACTAAATATGTTCAAGAACTACTTCACCATTCATTCCACCTAATCCAGGGATAAATTCTTTTTATTTAAGTTCTGTTTCCATTGCAGAAAGATGATGGTGTGGTGAGCAACATACCGGCTCCAGGTTTTACAGAATCATCTAATATTAGTTATGCTTCTCTGAGCTCACATTTATTTAAACCTGCTCCTACCATAGCATTCAGAACCTCCCCTAACATTAGGTGGTACAAGGCAATTTGTCTATGGAAATAGTATATTTTCTGTTTAAGACTTGTGAATAGACTATAGTGTTATTGTAAGTATTTACTTATTTATGTACATGTATATTTTGCTCCAAAAATGTTCTGGAACTTAGTTGAGATTAACTTCAGAATCTAGCTGCTTCATTCTACAGAAACTATCCTCTTTTGGAAAATGGGCCAGCAGTCAAATGAATGTACACACTTTTCATATTTCAATAAAGTTGTTTTAGAAAAGAGGAAAAGGTGTAGTAGTATTGCTTTTCTTAGATATAACAGAGATGGTCTTAGAGGGAATTATAAGAAATGTATTTATTTGCTTTATATTTCACCACCCAGTTCCGGAGCTCAAGCTAGATTACATGGGATTCTTTTTTCATTTTATTCTCACAATAACAACTCTGTTAAATATATTGGCGGAGGGAGTGCAACAGGTCTCATTCTGCTTAGCTTTTTGAGTCCAGTCACGGTGGGCTAAATGCTATTATCTGCTAAGGAAGATCTAATATAAAAAGAAAAAAAAGATGATTGTGTGTGTGTTTGTGTGTGTGTGTGTGTGTGTAAAATACATATAGTTATCAGTCTAAAGCAATTAATCAATACACCGCAGGATGAAGATCTGTTTATTGCAGAGTATGAACCATCACTGGATTATCTGGACTCTCTTAGTCTGAGTTTGAGCGAAGGCACAGCACTGAAAAGGCCTTGGTTGCATTTGTCTATGATCTTTGGTCGGCTTGGGTTGGAGGTGGGGAAAGCATTCTGGTCCTTCTGGATCTCTCAGTAGCTTTTGACATTGCTGACCATGACATCCTTCTGGATCAGTTATGTGATATGGAAATGGGAGATGCTGCATTATGATGGTTCTCTTCCTTCCTCTGTGAGTAGTTTCAGTCACTGTTGGTGTGAGAACACATCAAGCCTTAAGACCCTGCAATGCAGAGCTATATGCAGCTGCATCTGGATTTAGCCAGGCCTTCCCTTGTATTATTAATTTTTGGCAGATACTAGTTTTTATTTTTTTTAAAAAAAAAGAATGGTAGTGCTCAATAAGATGATTAATCTGTTTGATTGGTATGGCACTAGGTTGGTCTTATTTGTAAGGCAGTTAACATTCCTCTACATAGTGATTCTGTAAAACATGGAACTATATTTTCTTCCACAGTTGAGAAACACTTGGACACCTCTGAAAGGTGAATGAGGGATCTCTAATTGATTTTTCTCTTCTTTTTCTTTCTTCCTTTGTTTTTGCCAGCATAGCTCTAGCAATAAATTACTCTTTGTCCTGCATAGGCCAAAAGTAATTGGGCTTTTAAAAACATTAAATTTATAAATCAGTAAATGAAATGAAAGAATGACATTATGAACGCGATATGTGTTGTTCCCATGAGGAGAATAGGGGAATGACCTTTATTGACTTTAAGGCATACACAAACATATATACATCTGTAAAATCTCCCCTATGATATGAAAGAACCCACATTCTAGTTGGGGAAATTTCAGAAGAAGAATTATGTCACATTTCTAAAGGAAAAAAGGTAAGCCAACTAGGTGGCTCATTTCCTGTCCTTTTCATCTATATCCTTTTTTAAAAACACATATTTGAGAATTTCTGCCTAAAAGGATTGGCATGGAAGTAAATTAGTTCTTAATAGGCTATACAATATTTCATTCAATTCTAGCCTGTTTCTTATACTGCTGTTACTTCTTCATACAAAATATTCTTCACCATTGTTGGTAGTTTTAATTGCTAACTGCCAGATCATTAGTTATCATTGTCTGGTATATTCTTCATGTATTTCATGTATTCTATCAAACAAAAGATTATAATTAAATTCTGGCAAAACTGTTCTTTCTGAAAAGCAGCGTGGCATGAAATATAAGTTGTTTACATTTAGCCTGAAATTTGCTGCGATTCTTATATTATGGAAGAAATTTTTTAAAAGTTTTTTCAGGCACAACAGTGTCCAGACAGAAAAGAAAAAGTAAGTTCCTAAATGATAAATAGGAGAAAAATACAAATGTTTTTCTTTTATTATCTGCTTTTTTCTTGCTTTTTTTGTTGGTCAGGCCTATTTAGAAATAAATCCACTAACTTCAATGGAACTTTAAAATCTGAAATAATTTTAAGGTAAAATGGGTCCACAAGTTCTGAAAATATTTTAAGAGAAACTTATTTATTATATTTATTTGCTGCCCATTTCACCGCACAGCTACTCTGAGTGACTTTTATAATATTATTATAAATATAATTTGATTAATGGCTGCCCAGTATATATGCACCCGTGAAAATCTACGAATTTGGGACCTCACCGAAACGTTGCAAAGATATTTATT
>JAEANM010022788.1:0-11518 GCA_017656035.1 Myanophis thanlyinensis
AAAGAAAGAAAGAAAGAAAGAGAAAAAATAACAGGGAGATATATGATGGAGATATTGCTTTAAGGAAATTGAATATGTGTCATCTCTACAGAGGATGTATTGTGGGGCCTTTCTGGTTGTGGACTGGCATGGAGGATCAAATTAGTCCCATTTTATAGGCCTGACATTCATTCAGTAGGTTTCTAAAAGTGTTCATTGACTTTATTTGTAGCAGAACCATTCACTTGACTTGAATATACAATTGAATCTCGCTGCCTTAATTGGATTTCAGTGTGTTGAAAGGGTCACACCTGCGGAGCCAGGTGTCATGTACCTGTTTGTGGCCATAAAGATGGAAGGTAATCCCTCTGAGACTGGCTAAATGTGTATTTTTGAAACGGGAAGTATGAGTTTGCTGCTTAATTATTGAATGGAGAGTTGGTACTTCCGACGATGGCAGCTGATCTAGAGCTGTATTATAGGAACAAGAACCATGGCATAACTTTGTTTATCTGCAAGCAAATAATTTGAAAGTGAAATAATTGTACTGCAGTATGAAAATGCAGAGCTGTGCTTATTGTATTTGTCTTTCATCTTTTTTTTTTTTTTGCCTTCATCAAAAAGATAAAAGAGGAACACGCTATAAGGTTCAAGAAAATCAGGATTGTGGCCTTATGTGCAGTGACAGATTACTTGATGGGCTGGAACAAAACCTGAGGAAGGATTAGGCTCCCTACCTCTTTCCCAGGTATCTCTCCTACATGAAATGCAAATATGTTTTATCTTTGGTGCTACCTTTGGACCTGGGAGAGTGATAGCTGCCATAATGATAATAATTCTTCTGGTTGTCTTTCTTTAACCTTAAAAGGGGTGTGTGTATGGGGTTGTAGTCCAAATGGGGAACGAGTCAAGAGTGCTGATGTGGTAGGAGATGAGTAGGCTGAGCTGGAAGGTGGAGTTAAATGTGTCATCTGTTTGGAATTATTGCACAGCCACAAGAGACCCAACTCCACCCCTGGTGAATTCTGTTGACCCTGATCTAGTGCCAATTTAACTTTGACCTTTAGTTGACTGTATTCTTCTCTATAGGTAGCAATAATAAAATCTTCCGTTCTTTGAACTCAACGGATGCTCTTTATTATTTCCACCCTGGCAAAAAGCAGTTGTTGTGCCAATCAAATGTGATGGGGAGAGTAGAATGCCATGGGTTCTTGCTTGCTCCATGGCAGTTGCTTCCTGCCATGGGTAAATGGGTTGGTGGGGTGGGGGAGGAGGAAAGTGGTCCCAGACATTTCATAGTGCCATTGATGGATTGTGACACCCCACCTTACCGAAGGGGAATAACTCACTAATTTTTCTTTAATGACAAATTCAGTCTGCCTGGCTCACCAAAGTGTAAACAAGTAATATTTACTGTATAGTCCTTGGTCCATGGTAAAGGATGGAGCCATACAAGAGATCTCTTGGATTGATGGAGGTAAAATAACTGTGGAAGTCCTTGGATTCCTGGTGGGTGAGGGAAGCTACTGTCCTAGGTCCAAGAAGAAGCTCCTCAGATGTTGCTCCTAAGTTCATTTGGGAATGGTGTGTGTGTTTGTGTGTGTTAGCTGTGAGATGGATTGTTCTGAGATTTGTTTCATCCTCTCATTGGGGGCCGAGACGAGGATTGTTGGAATGAGAATTTTGGACATGAAAAACAAAGGAGGATCATTCTTAACCCAGATGAGCTCTAATCAAGCAAGCCAAGTGTGCGATTCAGGCCATCACCATCTAAGACAGTGTTTCTCAAACTTGGCGACTTTAAGATGTTTGGATTTCAACTCCCAGAATTCCAAGCTGGCTAGGGAATTCTGGGAATTGAAATCCAAACATCTTAAAGTCGCCAAGGTTGAGAAACACTGTTCTAAGAGATTAAGGCAATAGATGAGGTAGACCCTGCCAAAAAATATTCGAGTCGTCCCAAGCAAAACAAAGTCCTGTGGTTATTCTGAACTAACAATTATAGCAAAGCTCCAGTTCCCCAAGATGTCGGTTCCTGTTCTTAACCCACTCCAGCCCGTCCTCTAAAACTTTTGATCTCCTACCATCCTCTTCTCCTGGCCAAGAGAACTCCTGGCAGTCCTGGCAATCCAACCTCTCGTGTGTTTGAATACTAGGCACCACTCCCTTCTAACTCCTCACCTTCCACCAGCTTTGAAGATGGGATGTTTCAACGGGCACCTCTGCCCAGATCTTGTATTTTGTTTTGTTTTTTTGCCTTTTTTACCCACACCACGCCCCAGAAGGAGACGCATTTGGAACCAATTACCCCTGGGCATGGTGCCATACCTTGTGGCTTCCTTTTGGAAGACGCAGGCTAGATCAGCCTCCCTAGGCCGAAAAAGCTCTGTATTTTTTTTTTTCAGTATAATGCAAATGTCCCAAAGATTTATTATATCCCCTTCTCTCTCTCGCTCATTTCCTTCTCCTTCGTGGTCCAAAACCGCCCATCTGCATTTTTCACTTTGTCCATTTGGTGCCTGGAAGGCAAGGGCTCGAAGCTATCCTTGCCGATCAGGTTGCCGCGTTTGCCAGTGCCAGCTGGGTGGTTGTGGGTTTTTTCAAGGGCATTCTTGTGATTCCACTGCGGGCACTGCCAATCTTAGGGCACCATTGACCGTAGTGGGGCATCGGCAAGCAGCTTTCAGAAGGCAGGCTAGAGGGTAGGAAATATCCTATAGGTCAGTGGTGGCAAATCTTTTGCGTCATCAAGTGCCGTCCTTAGTGCCGGAAGAGCACGCCAAACTACCCCGAGAGCCATGTGCAGCCCCGCTGGCTCTGCAGCCCGTTCTCACGCTCCTCGCGCGCAGCTCCCGCAGCCATTTCTTGCGCTCCGTCGTGTGCCAGCCAGTTGGCTTTTGCCACGTGGGAGTGATGATACCCGGAAGCGCAGGGTCCCAGCATGGTGTGAACAGTTGGTCGGAGCACATGCGCATATTGGAAACTGGACATTCGGCTCTTGGAGCACGTGTGTGCGCTGGGACGCTGTGCGTCTGGGTTTCGGCACTCCCACATGGCAAAAGCCAGCTGGCTAGCGTGCAACGGAGCAAAAGAATGGGCTGCGTGGGGCATGTGGGATGTTTTGCCATGTCAGAAAGTTCACGGGACAGTTTGGCGTGCTGTTTTCGGCACGCGTTCCATAGGTTCGCCACCACTGCTATAGATGCTTGCATTGATCAGGGTACACTTACAGGAAAATAACGTTGCTCAGGGCATTCGCACATAGTTTTGTTTGCATCTGTTCAAATCCAGAGTTCATTGTGAGCCACAGGTCATCCCACAGTTTGGATTGCGCTTCCAGTCAGCCTCAGCCAACATGGCCAATGGCAAGGGATTATAGAAGCTGTAGTATCAAAACATTAAAAGAGCATTAGGTTATCTTTAAAAGGATTCGGATTATATCAGCTTTATATCAAGCTAAGTACTGAATTGGAACTCCTATTCCTTACAGCCAGTCCTCAATTTACAACCATTCATTTAATGATGGTTTGAAGTGATTAACAGCATTGGAAAAAAGTGACTTTTATGACCGTTTTTCACACTTAACAACTGTTGCAGCATCTCCATGGTCATGTGATCAAAATTCGGATGCTTGGCGAGTAGCTTACATTTATGACGGTTGCAGTGTTCTGGGGATCATGTGACCCCTTTTTGCAATGAGCAAGGTCAACAGGGAAGCCACCTTCACTTAACCCCTGTGTTACTCGCTTAACAACTGCAGCGATTCACTTAACGACTGTGACAGGAAAGGTCATAAAATGGGACAAAGCTCACCTAACAACTGCCTTGCTTTAGCAATGGAAATTTTGGGCTCCATGGTGATCGTAAGTTGAGGACTATGGTACCTGTATCTACTGGGCTTTACTTCTTTCGCAAAAAATTACTCGGTTCCCATGTCAGTTTTCCGTATACGTATAACGCACAATGCTCCAGATGCTGATGAACCACAATTCCCATCATCACCAAGAGTATGGAATGCTGGGAAATGTAGTTCTGCGGCCCTTGAAAAGCCAGATTAGAGGAGAATCTCCTCAAGTCCCATTTCCCTTACGGCTGGCTAGTGGGATCGTCTTTCCTTTCCTTTCCTTTCCTTTTTTTTTTTTAAAGAAATCTGATTTCTAGGGAAAGGTATTGTCAAGCAATGGACTCCTCCATTAATTCCCCAAGAGGATTTGAGGCAATTATTTGCCACCACTTAATGGCCTCACCCTGGGAATGCTCATCAAATTAATGAGCCAAAGGGAGCGCTGCTTGGTTTGTTAGTGCCAGGTTTGTTAGTGCCACTCGACTGGGCACCGTTGGGCAGGACTCGGAGTAGCTTGGCGCCTGTCTCGCCTCTTGACTCGTTTGGCTAGGTCTTGTCCAATCCCCAGAGGTGGGGTGGGAGTGTGACCTAGTGGGAGGCAGCATGGAATGTGCTGGGAGTTTGGGAGGAGAAGGAAGTTGGCGTGTGAATGAGCACATAAAGGAGGCTCGTCTCAGGACTCTGGGTTTGTTTAGGAAGGGATTTGGCTTGGCATCCTTGTATTCGCGACTGCTCCGAGCACAAAGGCTGGGCCCAAGTGCAGGGGCGGCTTACCTCATGAGCTGGTAATTGTGGTGTAAAAGACAATGCATTCCTACCCATCACTTTTGCACACTTTTTTATTTTACTTTTTTTTTTGGTAAACAAGTTTATCAAACAGCAGTAATCCAAAACTTTGGGATTTTCAAAGGAAAAATTCTGCTGGAATAATAGAAGACCAGGAAAAATAGATTAGATTAGATTAAAATTCTTGATTGGCCAAGGAATTTGTCTTTGAGAGTCTCATGTGCTCTCACTACATAAAAAGAAAGGTACACTCGTCAAGAATCGTAAGGTACAACATTAATGATAGTCATAGGATGCAAGTAAGCAATCAAATCATACTAAGAAACAACAATCAAGATAGGAACGATGAGATAAGGTAAGAACGATAGTGGAAATTGAGCCATCTTGCAGAAATGTTGGGATTAAATTTCTCTTACTGTACTCTGAATAACTTGTTAGATTCACAGCTCTCCCTCCTCCGTTTTTTTCCCCCCATAACCACCACAACCCTGTGAGGTGGTTTGGGGCTGAGAGGATAAGGACCTGCCCAAAACCACTTAGTGAGTTTGGGTGGCTGAGGGTAGACTTGAACCCGGGTCTCTCTGCTCCTAGTTCAAAATCCTAAATCCCTAACTAGCCAACACACTGACTTTCTGAAGGCACTGGTCAAAGGAAAGCTGATATATAAAAATAGTGGTGTATCTAAGGGAAAAATATGTATAAAAGGAAGCTCTAAAAGATGTAGGAATTGGGCCATTACAGAATGTCATGTGTGGGTCAAAATTCTAGTAGGTTTTGAAAGCGAATCACCACTGATATTTGACTATGGAGAGATTCTCAGTCATCCAGGTCATGGTTGTCCCAAACGTGCTTTTTCAGGAGACATCTGGACTTTCTTGCTATTCTTTGAAGACATTTCACTTCTCATCCAAGAAGCTTCTTCAGCTCTGACTGAAGAATTTGGCCCCATTATCCAGTCAGAGCTGAAGAAGTTTCTTGGAGGAGAAGCGAAACGTCTTCAAAGAATAACAACAACAACAAAAAAGTCTTGAAAAAGCACCTTTGGGACACCAATGTTTGACTTTCTGGTAAAGCTTTGGGAACATGGAAAACAATAAATCCCAGGTAAATACAAGTGAGCCTTTCTGTGGAATAGACCAGGCATGTCAAACTCAGAGTCCCCTGAGGGCCACATTGTCACATTTGAGTTATGATGAGGGCCGCACTCTCTTCAATAATACATGTAATTGAAGTCATTTAATAAAAATTACTAGAGAATATTTTTCTTCAAAATAGAAATATGCAATGGTTTTGTCATATTCAAGAATGTAAAGTAATGAAGTACAGTTAGTTTCACAAAAGAAAAAAAACCTTCCATTCTCTGTTGTGCAAAAATACTGCAATTCCCATTTTTCTGTAAAACATCATTTGTGCAGGCCGCAGGTACCCTTGCAATGGGCCGCATGCGGCCATGTTTGACACGCCTGGAGTAGACGATACTGTATACTGGTTGGGGAGTAAGTTACAGTGATTTCAGAGCTTCCTGGCAGAGCTGTGGGAGGCCGTTTGTGGGTCATAGAGAATTAACCGTTGTATGAAACGGCAGGTTTGGTTTCTTCAAGAGCCCAGTGTTAACCAGGTAGTGGTTACTGGGTTCTGGGCAGGGGTGGGGCAGCCTCAGCAGGTGGTTGCCAGGTGCAGAAAACGTTCAACGTTACACCTGTCTTGGTTGGAAGCCAAAGGGTGTCACTTGCTGCCCTTTGGTCTTCTGGGAATAACTGGAGCCATTTTCCAGAAGTAGCCCATTTAGCTCTTTGCCGATTCGCTTCCTCCTTCTTCTTCCTCCTTCTTTTTTTTATCCTGGGACTCTTTTAATTTGTCCCGTCCATTCGTGCACACAAACCCATACAGACTTGCACACCCACCTTTCCTGTTACTTGCAGCCTCTTCGTATAAACAAAGTCCTGGGAGATCAGAAGGGAGGCAGATCAAAGAAAATTTGTTTTTTTTTTTTTTTTTTTTTTTTGAAGTCCGTGTTATCTTCTAGTGTGGGATTCAAAGGATGGGACCTGGGCCAGATTTCAGGAGAAAGTAGTGATGTGTTGTCTGAAGACTTTCCTCTTATATCATAACCTCTTCCTTCCCCTGCCAAGATATTCTTGAAATGACCCGCACTGGGAGGCTGGGAATGTGACAATAATTTTCTATAATATAATATTGGGGGCATTTGGTGAAATACAGGTAGTCCTCAACTTACAACAGTTTTGAAAAACAGTTACAACAGCAGTGAAAAAACATGATTTATAACCATTTTTTTACACTTACAGCAAGCACCCCCATGGTCGGGTGATCAAAATCCAGCTGTTTGGCCACCGACTCCTATTTATGACCGTTTACAGTGTCCTGGGATCATGGGATCGCCCTTTGCAAACTTCTGGCAACCAAAGTCTCAATGGGGAGGCTGGATGCATTTAATAACCGTGGCAAAAATGGTCATTAAACAGGACAAAATGCACTTAGCCGCTGTTTCGCTTAGAGGCAGGAATTCTTAAAAACAGTAGCAACGAAAAAGAAGGTTGTACAATGGGAGCGTGGCTCATTGAACAACAGCCTTGCTCAGCGAGGGAAGTTTGGGTCTCGATTGTGGTCATAAGTCGAGGACTACCTGTAGAGATGGTGTAGCCGTGGGCTCAAGAATGCTGTGCACCAAAGCTTTCTCAAGGGTATTGTACGTTTCTCCTTTTTAAAGCACTGACCAAACTCGGAAACTGCCTAAGAAATAATTTATTTTAATTTCTTCTGAAGCTTTATCCTTCGTGTCTAGATTTGCTACCAAGCAGTAGTGGAATTCAATTTTTTTCACTACCCGTTCTGTGGGCGTGGCTTGGTGGGCGTGGCTGGGGGTGTCATGTGACTGGCTGGGCAGTTTCTGTAAGCAGGGCAATAAAGATTAGGCTAGAAACAACACCAGGATGTTTCTTTCCTGCCTTCCTTACAGGATTAACCCTGTAAAGTGGAAAACAATAAACAAAAGGAGATTTCTTCTAACAACCGGTTCTCTGAACTGCTTAAAAAAATTACTACCCATTCTAGTGAACCTGCTGGATTTCACCTTTGCTACAGAGGCAGGAAAATTAGGCTTGTTTGGTAGCACTTTTTCCGACAAACGAATTTTATTTCAAAGGCATGCGAAGTTACAGCTTTAATGCTTTTTAGTCACTTTTTAATTCCCTGTAATTATGTCTACTAGGGCGGCGCAAGAGAAGGCATTTTTAAGGAGCTGGGGTGGCTTGGAGCTTACACAGAGTGCTTTTCCATTCCTGCAGAGTAGCTTATTTATGAGCTCCCACACATCTGATGTTTATGCTCCCAGTGTCTTTTCTGAGTCTCAACACGCCCGTTTTGGACTCTGGGCAGACAGCAATCAGCAGATTTAAGAACTGCTGCTGTAATAGGTCTCGAAGGTGTTGAGTTGTAAGCTCGCTTTGATTGAGCCTTGAGACCATCAAAGAAACCTTTTTTCTGTTTCTCCCAAATAAGAAACCCGAGGGTCCCGTCATAGGAGGAGGAAAACCCCCCATGGTTGTACCAAACAAGCATGTCTGGCTTTTAGCAACTTAAAGCAGGCAAGATTGCTGCTTAGCCATAAAGCTCAGCGGGAGTCTGGAAAGGGTTGGTTGGTTTGGTGGGAGAGTGCTGGAAAAATCTTGCTCATCGACCCAGAGTCTCGGACTGAGATTGGTTGCCGGGTGGGAGGGGTGGGAGAAAGATGTGGATTTTTAAGGAGGAGAAAAGCATTTTGGGACCTCTGTTGGTCTCTCTCGTAACCCTGGCCAAGTTGAATCATTCTTCTTCTACAGCAGCATTTTCAAGTCCGCAATTTTTCTGGGGTTCTTTCTGAATGCTATAAATTTCCATTTTCCTGGTTAAGCCTGGGGGGGGGGGGGGAGTTTGGCTAATTGTGGCTAGAACACACAGAAGAGCTAGAAAAAGATTTAGCTTTTTTTCTTCCACTTGCAGGAACAAAAAACACCTCCCCCCAAAAAAAAACAGTTAAGAGGGGGCTGGGACAGGGATAAGGAAGAAGACTTGTGCGTTACTTGTCAGAATCTTTGAAACGTTCTTGAACTATTGGAAAGTTTTAATATTTTCTCTCCTGCGTTTGCTCTGCCGCTCGCTGCTGCCGTTACCAGCAGTTGATTTGGTACGGAAGGACGAGGGCCTCCTCCTCCTCCTTCGTGTGGTCTCACCAAACTGGGCAGGCAAACCAGGATTGTCGCTGTGGGTGGGTTTGAACGCGCATGCGGAATGTTTCCTGGATTTTGCATATTTTGTGTACACTACTAAATGGTTAGGATTTAGGGGCTTATCGTCATCAGCATTCTTCCGATTTCCCACAAATTCTGCCCCAGCCTAGAACGGCATACAAAATCCAGATCTTATCATCCAAAATAGGTCAGTGTTCTTTTGCACAGTTTTTCCGTATGTTTTATGGGAAAAGGAAGGACAGGTGATGATGAAAAGGGACTGCAGGTAGTCCTCAACTTACAGCGGTTTATTTAGTGACCATTTCAAAGTTACCACAGAATTGAAAAGAGTGGCGGATGGCTGTTTCTCAGACTTACAACCGTTGCGGCATCCCCAAAACTCAGACTGATTCAGACAATTCAGACAGCATGGCAACTGACTCGTATTTATGACATTTTCCAGTGTCATTGTAACTTTGACCTTTTATTAAATGAATGGCTGAAAATTGAGGATTACTGTACTTGTCCTTAGGATTGCCTTGTCTCCCAGCCACGGCAGGTAGTGGAAGAAGAAATAGAAAATAATCTGTTTCTTACAGAATACAACGTATTCTGGATTCAGAATATACTGGAACCAGATAGCTCTTGACTCCATACATCTTTTATTGCAAGGGGAGCAAGTATGACAACTTTATGACCTCTGGACTTCAACCCCCCGCTGACTCAGGAATTCTGGGAGTTGAAGTCCACAGATTGTAAAGTCACCATATTTGCCCACCCTGTTTTGCTGCCTTTGTCTCCACCTTTTCCCAACCCCCAGGTTTTACTTTCTGGTCATTATTTTGTAAACACATTCTGTTGGCATATGAAAATGTTTACACAAGAAGTTTCTAAATCTGAAAGTTTGGGACAGGTTTACATTCTTGAATTCAAGTAAAAAAAATTTCCATCTCAAGAGGAGGAAAAGGCTTATCATACTGCTTTTCTCTTTTACCAATCCAATTTTTCTGTCTGTTGCGTTCCTGAGTGTAGGGAAAACAACAGAAAATATAAAAATGGCTGAAGTCATTAAAAAAAATGTTATAGCGTAGATGACTGTTTTCTGGGGATATTCTGGTATCTTCTTTGTAGCGTATTCCCGTAGGCGTAGGGTCCACTTTTTGGATCATTGAACGCCACTTTGCATGGTCAGCTGCGTCTCCAGGGCTCAGGCCTGCGGCTTGCATATTTTTGTTGATGGTGTCTTACCATCTCTGTTTTGGATGCCCATGTGGTCTCTGGCCATTGACTTGTATTTGGTAGGCAGTCTTGGCTACGGTGAAAGGTGCTGTGTCCATACCAGCGGAGTCAGCATTCTCTTATCTTCTCTATAATTGGTGCCACACCAAACTGTTGTTGAATGGTGTCATTTGTGATGTGATCAAGAAGGGAGAGGTCTGCTATCCAACAGGGTATTTGCATTTCCATGGCATAGAGATAGCTTTATAACACACCGGTGAGTTCTTGCCAACACGAGATGGGGATATTCTGCGAGGATGAGGTTAAAATAAAAGATACACCATCCAGAGTCCCTCTGTGTGAGAGATGGGCAGTTTTAACATTTGGTAAATAAATGAATAAAATAAATAAATAAGAGGTAGGGAATAGTCTATAGCTGTGATGCAAACCTATGGCACAGGTGCCACAGGTGGCATGCAGAGCCATCTTGCTGGGCTCACAAGCTGTCAGCCAACTTACCTCCAGCTGAGCATGCACATGCAATTGCGCATGCACACGCAATTGCGCATGCACACATGTGTGATTATAGAGACCCAACTGGTCCGGGTGTCCGCTGTGCCTGCATGCAGTTGGAAATCTAGCTGGTCTTCGGAGCACTCCTGTGCATGCACACGCAATTGCTCATGTGTGCATGAGTGCCTGTGCACAGCATGCATGCATGCATTGCAGATGCAAAAGCTGAATACATGCACAGATGGTTCAGTTGCACATGCAGCACACGTGGAGGAGCTGCATGTAAGTGTGGATGGCACACGCAAAGAGCGTTCTTTTCGGCACTTGGTAAGTAACAGGTTCGCCATCACTGGTCTATAGAGAGCTGTCAGATTTAAGGGACATGGAGAATTTAGCATTATGTACTAGAACTGAGTCTCAAGATTGTAGCATCTGTCCGTGCCTAACTTTTCCTGGACTTTCCTCTGGAATTTCTCTTTTTCAGCCATGGCTGTCCGGACCCCTGTACAACGGGGCGACGCCAGCGCCGAGAGATACCTGTATGTGGACCGGAACCATGTAGGCAATCCAGCCTCCCAAGCTGATTGGACGGCCAAACGCCTGGTGTGGGTCCCATCCGAACGTCATGGCTTTGAGGCGGCTGGGCTGCGCGAAGAACGAGGAGATGAGATGTTGGTGGAACTTACGGAGAACGGGCGTCAGATGCTGGTGGCCAAAGACGACATTCAGAAGATGAACCCACCCAAATTTACCAAGGTGGAAGACATGGCAGAGCTGACCTGCCTCAATGAAGCCTCGGTGTTACATAACCTGAAGGACCGCTACTACTCGGGTCTTATCTATGTGAGTTGGTTTATGGGGTGGCTGCTGGTTTAAATGTTCCATTTCATTGCAGTTCTGTGATTAGTCATTCCAAATCAATTACCTGGGGCAGAGGTGAAATTCAGCAGGT
>JAEANM010022790.1:0-11518 GCA_017656035.1 Myanophis thanlyinensis
TCATCCAGTTTTTTTTTTGTTTTGTTTTTTTTTGTTTTGTATTATGAGAAGACATTGTCATATTTGGTAGCTTCCTGCGTTTGGACTGTAGAAAGCTTTCCTTTTTGCTATGGATATGAACCTGTGACTTTTTGTTCCTTTGAAGTTGACATTTCTCTACGTTTTTCGCCCCTCCCTTCTCCAACAAAATAAAACATTTGTAACAGATCCTTGAAAGTGTCTGCCTTATGCAATATTTCAAACTGCAGAAACTACCTCTTGCTGCTGGTTTTGTCCCTCAGCTTCTGCACGTGAAGGTTTCTCCAAAGTGTCTATTTTTGGATCAAAAAATTACTTGGCTTCAATCATATTAAAGTGTTAGAGGATTGTTTCTCAATTTTGGCAACTTTAAGACGTGTGGACTTCAACTCCCAGAATTCCCCAGACAGCCATGCTGGCTGGGGAAATTTGGTAGTTCATTTGTCTTGAACCTGCCAAGGTATTAGGCATGTTCGCTGCATTAACTTATAAGACTAATAAAGGTGGGCTATTAAATAAATACATGAGCACTTCACCAAATGAACTGGGTTTAACCAATAACCAACTAGGGAACCAAGGTTACGAGTGATCACAGTTAACTCGCCAGTGCAATTACTATCTTGACCTGACTCAATTCAGTGTGAGGGCAAATCCACTGCACACCAAACGGGAGACAAGGCAGTGTGGATTGAGAAGTAAAACAAGGCTATGAGACCTGCCCCACCCAAAATGAGTATCTAAGCCATTATCTGCCTTTGGTACAGCTTACAAAAGTGGCCACTGCTTTAAAACCATGAAGAAAAATATGTTTTTAATGATAGGCAAAACTTCTGAGCAATCACAAATTATGTTCCCAAGAAAGCAAAGTTGACAAGCCCCCAACTGTTATTTAGCTATTCTTCCTGAGTATATTTTTTGCAGGGTGTGGGTTTTGTCCCCAACCACCTTCTGTCTGACTTGCATATCTCCAGCCTGAACCTAAAGCAAAAAATTTAATTTTTCCATCGAAGGTGTCTTAAGTGCCTCCGTTGTTCTCTGCCTCCTAAACTCGGGTGGGCAGGATAACAGAGGGCGGGATCTGGACGAAGGTGCGAAAGAATTACCGAAGCGTGTTTCCAAGGCACCAGATAGCGAAGCCAATCTTAAAAGTGGAGAAAGTTTTCTACAGCTCCTTCTCTGGACCGCTTTCCTCAAAACTACGGCCCGGCGCTCCTGCTGCAGCCAATAAAGCATCTCCACTATGTCCCTCTCCATTTTATCTTGGTACGGGCGACCCTTGAAAGTCACCGTGTCGTTGAAGGCATCTTGGATGTGCTTCAGAATCATGCGGAGCTCAAAGTTGTACTGGTCCAACTCGGAATGCAAGTGGCTTCGGATGTTAGACTCTTGTATTCTGGTGGCAAACGAGCCTTGCTCCTTGCTGAACAAGCGGTTAGGATCTGAAGCACTCTGCTCAAAGTCTTCTATTTCAGCCAGCAGGAGCTCCCTATCCTGGATAAACTGGGCGGCTACCTCCCAAGAATTCAGCATGTCTGGAAGAAGCAAGTAATACTGGTTGGAGCTGTATTTAATGGCCATGTCTAGCCTTTCCCGTTCAGAGAAATGAAGGACGGTCCATAGTCTTTCCATTCTCCTCTGTAGGACATTGAAATCTTCAAATCTACTATCAGTAGAAGAACTTTCCATGCCCTCCAACCAGGTGGTGCTGACATTCCACAATCCGGTGTGGAATAGTTCTTTCTGAGACTGAAGCTCGGCTGCTTTGAGCTGTTTCCTCTTCACTTTCTGTTTCTTCACTTCATCCTTGCTTAAGATCGCCTGCATGTCTTTCTCCTTCCCTTCTTTACCATCTTCTTCAGGGTTGTACAAATGAAATATGACCGGCAGATAGTCAGCGGTGTTGCTACTGATGTATTTCAAGTAGTCGTCGATGTTAAATGTGGCTTTCCACCATTTGAGCCAAGATGCATATTCTTTTGAAGCTAGTTTCTTCTTAGATGCGTTTGTGGCGTGGGGTATCTCGATTAGTTCCTCTGGGATGAATGGCCCAGCTGGGAGAATTTGACTCAGCTCTATATTAACGATCTGCTGACTTTTTCTCTTAGTCAGCGTTGAGGAAGCAAAGCAAGACTGACGAGGCAGGATAGTTGCAGGGCACTCTATCAAGGATCCTTGGTCAAACTTCAGGTGGTCTTTAGGAATGGTATTCATCAATTCCTTGTAGATCTCTTTGACTTCTTCTCCAGCAGAAAGATTTGCGTCCATTATCTTCATGGTAGCAGAACTTATCTCCCCCAGGAGGTGATTGTAGATTGGTAAAGACCTATCCATTATCACATTTTCCAAATAGTGCCTTTCAGACACCTGCAGATCAGCCGTCTTTACCACCATCTTATCGTTGATTCTGACATTCACCGTCGCTGCCTGAGGATGAGAAGCCGGGGCGGCGATGATGGTGTTTCTCCGCTTTATCTCCGAACGCTCTTCCTCGCCAATGGACCTGAGCATTCTCTGCAAATGCAGCTGGCGATTCTCGTTGGTTTTGGTCCACGTCAAGGCTTTAATGAGTGGAGGGAGATCTAAATCGTCTTGCTCGCCTTCCCACGGAGTCTTCTCCAAGACGGAGCCCCGGACCAGCCTCTGAAGGTCTTCAGCCAGGGCCACCGGACCCTTCAGTTCCCCATCTTCGGCAGATTTGGGGCAGCGACAAAGCAGATCAGGGCTGATCCGGCGAGAGATCATATGGATGCCGAGTTCATCGGATAGAAGCTTCCCTACCCTCATATTGGGCAGAGATTGGCACTTGAGAAGGACAGAAGTTGGTGGAATGATCTGAGGCCTAGACCAGGTGCGCGAGGAGCCGCGGGGCGGACAAGGGGAGGGACAGGTAATTTGCTGCAGGAAATCCGTTCTCTTGGCCGTGGGTAGATTCAACTTCTTTATTTTGCTCATGTCCAGCAAGGGTAATTCCTCCAGCTCTTTGACATCCTGGGCTATTTTTTCCTTCTCCGTCAGCGTACGGGGCCGGATGTATCTGAGGAAGTAACAGATGGTGATGCCCAGGCGGTTGCCCAGGGAATGGGTGGTCATGGGCCCGAACGGGCTGGAGGATTTGTTAGGTGAATCGAGCGGGCGGTCCGCCAGCCTCTTCATCTCCCACACCAGGCGCTGGCGCACGGCCACCACGTTGAGGAACCTGGAGCAATCCAGGGCCAGCTGAGCCGAGAAGCGGATGATGTTGGCGCAATCGGTGAAGATGTACCGCAGCCGGCAGCACTCCATGATGCCCAAATAGTGCTGGAAGAGGTGCTGGGACACCAGGCCAAGGTAGCTCAAGAGGTGCTGGTACAACTCCCGGTTGGCCTCGGGGCTGAAGGCGGGGTCGTGGAGCAGGTGCTGGAGGTCCTTGTGGGCGTGCTTGATCTCGGTCAGGATGATATCCCGGAAGGCCTTCTGGTGCTGAGGGTGGACGTGGATCTCCTGAGGCCCCGGCTCCAACCGGGCCTTCACCAGTTGCATCAGGGCCGAGAGCGAGATGGGCACCGGCAGCTCGTCCTCGTCCGGCTGATCCAACGTGGAGTCGGACAGGCAAGGCTTGACTCGGGAAGAAGTGATGGGGAAGAGCGAGAGCGGCGTCAGGATGCGCTGGTACTGCTCCCGCAGCTGGTGCATCCACTTCCCCGTGTCTTCCAGCGGGTACAGCGGCCGCCCGGGAGGCGAGGCGCTCGACGCCATGGCGTCGCATAGGCCGCCCTTTCGGCGTCGCCTTGACAACCGGGCGGTCCAGCGCTCATAGCCGTCCGGGCGGAATCTTTCAACTAAGTCCCCACCCCGCGATTCCCTTACTGCGCATGTCTGGCCTCTGGCGATCAAACGCGGCAGGACCTTCCGGTTGGCGGCGTCGTGTGTTTTCTTCAAAGTGGTCCGGGTGGAACATAATTTGTTTTTCCTTCTTGAAGAAAAAGATGGACAGAGCTCCTGAAGGGGGCGGAGGCCTCCGTTGCACGGTGGGGGAAAAACCCTCCCGAGTGGGAGAATCGAACGCCGCCTTTTCCTTTATGTGCTTTGCGCATGTCCGAAGAGGTTGAGATGGGGGGGGGGTCGTTTTGAAGAGCAAAGGGGGTGCAGCTGCACCTGTGGAACTACCTGCTGTGTCATTCTTAGAAATGGCGCCTTTTCCCCGGGGTGGGGGGAGGGGAGCTTAGATCTGGCTGAGGGAAGAAGTACAGGTAGTTCTTGACTTAGAACCGTTCGCTGAGTGACTGTTCAAAGTTTATTCTTTATTTATTTTATGTATTTATTAGAATTTGTCAAACAGTGGCAGTGAAAACGGATACGAGGAGAACCCAAAAATAAGAAAAGTTACAGTGCCACTGAAAAAAGTGACTTTTTTAACACTTAATGGCCGTTGCAGCATTATCATTTGATCCAAATTCAGACGCTGGGCAACTGACTCGTATTTATGACGGTCGCTGTGTCCCTGGCGTCGTGGGATCCCCATTTGTGACTGTCTCACAAACAAAGTCGATGGGGGAAGCTGGATTCCCTTTACAGCCGTGCTAATAATAATTTTAATGAATGGCAGTGATTTACTTAACAACGGGGGCGAGGAAGGTAGCCAGTCAGGGCAAAACTCCCTTTTAACAAATGTCTCGCTTAGCCACAAGAAATTTTGGGCTCCGTTCTGGTTCGTAAGTCGAGTTGAGAAATACTGATCCAGTTTCAAAATTCTGAAAGTATGGGCCATACTTCTACCTGCCACGTACAGGTAGGTAGAAGTATGGCCCATACTTCCAGAATTTTGAAATTGGGTCAGTATTTCTCAACTTTGGCAGCTGGAAGATGTCTGGGCTTCAACTTCCAGAAAGGTTCCACTATATAGCTCAAGCGACCCCATTCAAGGATTTTTATATTTGTCACTGACGGTTTTGCGTTACTTTTTCCTTTCTCTTATTGTAGCTGGAGTTTGCTGTCGAGATGACGTGTCAAAATTGTGTGGAGGCGGTTCAGAAAACACTGCAAAAGGCACCAGGTGAGAGCCGCATCAGAACGAATCAATGTTCTTTTCGACTTTTATTTTACCCTTTATGATATTTACAAATAATGCAACACGAACAGGCCCAAGACATCTTCCTCCTCCTCGTTTTCCCCGCAGTAACAACCTTGTGCAGTGGGTTTTGCTGAGGGAGAGGCACTGGCCCAAAGACACAGCAGCCAGTTACGTGTCTTAAGGCAAGACTAGAACTCTCCGTCTCCTGGTGATTGAGCCAAAATCCCCCAGCTGGTTTTTCATACCTATCATGGGATTAGAATTCCTTGTCGCCTGGTTTCTACCCCATAGTTTACTTCCTCATCACTTCATTTCACCTACTGGAATTCCATAGATATCAAAAACGTGTATCAGAAAGGCAACTCAACTTCTCCATCCGTTTTTTTTCTGGCTGAGTAGGAAGGATTCCTGGAATACTCAGCTAATCCAGAGCACAAATTTCAGGGAAAACCCCCCTAAATCCATTATTGGAAGCCTTGTTCCAGATGCCAAATTATTTTCGTGAATTGCTAAATAGAAGAAATGTTGGCTTTGGGGCTTTCTCCCCAGGGTGGTGTAATCAGCTCAGGCTTTTCTCAGATCAAGCTGCAGGATGATTACTGCATGCTAGAAGTTGTCTTTTGGCCAGAGATTGCCAAAAAATGTTGAAAATCACAGTCTGCATGACAGCAGACTAGCCAATGGCCATAAATACGAGCCAATTGCCAAGCACCTGAACTACAGTCACATGAATGCAGAGTGAGGTGCGATGGACAGAACTTCCAAAATGGGTCTAGTAAGTAGTTTTGTGGAGAGACATTGAAACTTTGAATGGATGCTAAAGGACCGGTTGTTAAGTGAGGACTCACCTGTACAAAGAGAGATAATGAGTGGCTGAAGGAAGGACTCACCCAGGAAACAATAATTTTAGTATCCCGATATTATATGATGTACGTTTACCGCCTTATGAAGTAATAGAGGCAAGATAAAAAATTAATGGATTAATATTAAGGGAGTCCCAATCTGGGCAACTTCAAGTCGTGTGGACTTCAACTTCCAGAGTTCTCCAGAGCCGACTTCTGTGCAGCCAGCTGGGGAATTCTGGGAGTTGAAGTCCACTCGTCTTCACGTGGCCAAGATTGGGAAGCCCTACCCTACATGTTTCACTCTCCCGTTTCCTTACAGGCCTCCGCATAGTCGACATCCAGCTGGATTCACAGACGGTGCTGGTGGAGACAAGTCTTGGTACCGAGGAAGTCCAGAAACTTTTAGAAACTACGGGGCGCAAGGCTGTGCTGAAAGGAATGGGAAGTAATGTTCCAGGTATATCCCAATATGATCTTCCACTTCCTTTTCCTGGAATAAATCTCTGGCAAACTTTTAAACAGCTCTATGATGTACAAGCTGTTTTTCCACCCCCCCAAGTGTGAAGTGGAGGGGAATCATTTGAAAAATTCCAATGGATTTAAAGCATTGTCCCTAGAAGTGATCGGATCAGCCATAAAGATATTCATAAGAGATCTGCTATATTATCTGGATCAGAGTTTCTCAACCTTAGCAATGTGGACTTCAATTCCCAGAATCCTTCAGCCGGCAAGGAAGTGCCAAGCAAGCTAACAGTAAAAACCTTTAACCACACAACCTCCAAGATCATTCCCATCGAAACTGACCAGACAAACCGCTAGAATATAAATTGAGAACAAACCCTACTCCATACTAACACTGATAATGTTACCTAGTGGGGTAATGAAATGTCTGCAAAAAAACATCCAGACTCAGAGAGCATATCCCTCAGATTATTTTTTACTATAAAAGTATCTCTTTCGCCTTCTATTCACCTTCCTTTTTTCCACCCCCAAGGATTGCTCAGCAGTGCCGCCGTGGCCATGGTGTCAGGCCGTGGCCTGATCCAAGGCGTCGTGAGGTTCTTGCAAGTCTCGCCCGAGAAGTGCCTTGTGGATGGCACGGTCGATGGCCTTCAGCCGGGCATGCACGGAATTCACGTCCATGAATTTGGAGACCTCAGCCGGACTTGTGAAAGGTGAGAGGCTCTAGAAGGTGGGGGTTTTCCTCCCCAGGTGGTTTTAGGGGGTTGTAAAAGTAAAACATCAAGACAAAGATGTAAAAACATCTTTTTATTGGGCATTCTGTTGGAGAAATATAGTAAGGAATAGGTACATTTGATTTTACATGTGTCAACAGCAGCCAGGATTGTATTTGCACAATATTGGAAAAATGAAGAGATCCCGACAGAGAGGCCAGTAATCAGAAAAATACTAGAATGTGCGGGAATGAATTGATTGATGTTGGAAATTAAGGAAAAAGAACAAAATGAATATGATATGATGTGGGAGGTATTTTATCCATGGTTAGACAGAAAAAATACGAAGTAGACATATGGATTTAATTAAGATTAAATATATGAAAGAAAGAAAAGGTGTCATAGGTGGCAAGAAGTAGGCGATGAATATTAAATCTACAAGTTGTAACATGTGAAATTATAAGTAGAGCATGTTGTTACGTATTATTTGATAAGTATAATGATTATTAAGGAAATAGTTGTATACCCAGCGGTGACGCATGGTTTAATGAATGATTTAAGCTTGATATGTAAAGAAAAATATATATATATAAAAATAAAAGTTGGAGAGAACTTTCTTTTCCTGACTCATCAAATCTCCCACTCTTGGTTTTATCCTAAACAGTTGTGGAGACCATTTCAATCCCAAAGGGGAATGCCACGGAGCCCCCCAGGATCTGCACAGGGTGAGTTAGGCCATCGCTTGCCTTTTATTTTTCTTGTTTAATGTCTCTGTTTGCCTTGTGCGGACTTTCCAGGTCCCCATTTATTTGCATTTACTTCCTTCGTTTACGTTTATGTTCACACCTATACTTGCCGTCTTGTACGTGTTTGACAAACAAACAATCAAAGTTGAGAACTTGATCGTCTTTTCAGCATGCAGGGGATCTTGGGAACATCTTGGCCACTGCTGATGGAAGAGCATCTTTTCGGATGGAAGATCATCAGCTGAAGGTGAGTCGCTCAGGAGCATAGAAGCAGTCCAGCAAATGGGCTGATGGACGAACTCACTGGGGCATGTTGGGTGAGTTTGAAGCAGCTGGTTATATATTTTTTTTTGCCCCAAGCTGGAAGCTGCCCATCTCTGCAACTGGCGTAGAAGATGTGAGTTGTAGTCCCAGTTTAGGCATGAAACCTGGCTGGGTGAATTTGGGCCAATCACCAGCAGATGCTGAGTTCTAGTTCTGGAATAGGCATAGGCATGAATAGAGAATAGAATAGAAGAGAATAGAATAGAAGAGAAGAGAAGAGAACAACCTGTTGAATAGATCGGAATAGGGTTTAAGGTTTATTGGCCAAGTGTGATTGGACGCACAAGGAATTTGTCTTTGGTGCATAGGCTCTCAGTGTACGTTAAAGGAAACGGTACATTCCTCAGCAATCACAAGATACAACACTTAATGATAGTCATGGGGTACAAATAAGCAGTCAAATCATACTAGGAGACAATCATCAATATAAATCGTAAGGATACAAGAAACAAAGTTATAGTCATAGTGGTGTAGGTGGGTGATGGAATAATGAGAATAATAGTAATGCAGACTTAATAAATAGTGTTGAGGGAAATATTTGTTTAGCAGAGTGATGGCATTTGGGAAAAAGCTGTTCTTGTGTCTAGTTGTTGTTGTGTGCAGTGCCCTACAGTGTCGTTTTGAGGGTAGGAGTTTAAACAATTTATGTCCAGGATGTGAGGGGGTCTGTAAATATTTTCCCAGCCCTCTTTTTGACTCGTGCAATATACAGGTCCTCTATGGAAGGCAGGTTGGTAGTCATTGTTTTTTCTGCAGTTCTGATTCTCCTCTGTAGTTTGTGTCTGTCTTGTTGGGTTGCAGAACCAAACCAGACAGTTCTAGAGGTGCAGCTGACTGACTCATCTCAGCAGGCATGGCACGGCATGGGAGATTTCAGCAGAAAGAATGCATAACATGGATGTTGGGGAATGGGCATTTCACAGCCTAGAGCTGTCAATGCGCTGGTGATGGGGAGCACCGGGTGATGGTAGCTAAGCTACTAGAAGGTGGCTTAGGGGAGTAGTAGTCAGGGGCGTGGCTAAGGGGGGGTCCATTTAGTTTAAATAGGCACTGGGAGGCAGAAGCTCTGACTTTGCAGCAATAGCATCCATTGTGTGCCTGGCCTCTTGTGTAAATAAATCAAGATTACTCCATACAGTTTTTGGCTGGGTGTGGTTCTTATCTGTGGCTGGGACCTTTGAGGCTTCCATTCTTCTCCAAACCCCATTATTTTGCAGACCTTCTGTGTCAGCCACCAAATTAAGCCCCAGGACATATTTTAATTTGCTTCCTCTCTCCATTTCCCACCACTGAGAATTCTGACAGCACCTTAGAATGCCGTGGCATGCAAATTCCCCCTCCACTTATTGATAACATCCTAATGTAAATGTTTTAAATTCCTAACGAGATGACCGAGGAGTGCTGGCATTTGAAGTTTTGGATACACTCCAGTTTGGAGCATTCGTGCTTTTTGAAACAGTGGTCTTAAAACTCTGGAACTATCATCATGGTGGTTCGCTCAGCACGCCACTAATAAGAAGATTTCTCTTGAAGATCCAATCCTTGCAGTGTGCATCTGTTGCCAGGAAGATGAATTTGCCTATGCATGCAGCAGCAAATTGTGCCTTATCATCTCAATCAAAATCCCAGGTACTTAGGAAAGGGGGGAAAAACTCAAAAACTATCTGAGCTAGTAAAGATAACCCTCTTTTGAAATGGTGATTTAAGGAAGAGTGGATATTTTATTTGAAATCCTGGGGAGAAAAATGCCTAAGCCATCTTTTTTTTTTTCCTTCCTAAAAATGAATGAGAGCCTTCAAACTTTCCTAATGTAGGAGGGGAACAAGCTGAATTGGAAGATGGAGTTAAACATACCATCAATTTGGAGTCATGGCATTGCCACCAAGCCAGCCCCCCCCCCCCATTTATTTCATTGACTCTTATCTAGTGCCTAATTAGCTTTGACATTTAGTTGACTAGATTCTTCTATTAGAGGTAAGAGTAATAAACTTATCTGTGCTTTGAACTCAGACAGCTGATTTTACTTTATTTGTACGGCTACATGAATAGAATTTTCCAAGTTTTGGAATTGAGATTCCATATTGAGCTTCCATTATTAAGAGGAGACTAAAACATAAAGATGAATGTCAAACATCTGAACTGCACTGGCTCTACATTACAATAAGCAGACAACAAACGCTATGATGGATGATTGAAAGAACTAGATATGTCCAGTCTAATGAAGAGAAGGACTGGAGTAATATGGAAACAGTCTGTCAGTGTGTGAGAGTTCATGACTTGGGAGAGACATGGTAACAAGGTCAGCCAATGAATAGGCATGGCAACTAAGTCAGCCAATGAAAGCTGTTTGGAAACTGAAACAAAGTAATTGCTGTGTGAGTCAAAAGAGACAAAAAGGAACCTGAGCATGGCTTAGCTTAACTGCTTTATATACTCCTTTGTCTATGTTCTGCAGCTCTAAAATGAAACTGAAACTCCTCTCATCTGCTTGTGTTTGCTTGTATTGGCTACCACGTTGGAAAAGCCTGCTTTTGGTATTATATATTTACTTCATGTTATATTATATATAAGGAGAAGTTTCTTGTATGTAATGCAATCCTGATGAATCATTTACTTGTGTGAACTTCTGAATGTGTGTTTGGTGCTGCAAACTTTGACATAATCTTCGTGTAGTTGAGAGGCTGACACAGAGAAGAAACGAGCATTGAGAGCAGAGCAAGAAGTAACAGGTGGAAGATCATTAAAGAGGGATCTAACCTAGAACTAAGAAGAGTTTCCTAACAGTGAAAACAATCAGTGGAACTGTTTGCTCCCCAAACATGTGGATACTCCATCTCTGGAGGAGGTTTTCAAGAAAAGACTGGATAACCAATTTTCCATAATGGTCTCATGCTTGAGCAGTGGGGGCTGGACTAGAAGATCTTCAGGCTCCCTTCCAACCCTATTATTCTATGTTGTATCCCTCTATAGATCTGTTTCTACCTGTACCCATCCCTCCCCACCCTCCATAAATTCTTGCGCCTCCAGTCATAGATCATATTGGAATGGAGTGTTGGGATAGAGTAACGATGAAGACTTTTGGGAGGCTATCGTCTCAATTGTTCTAATTGTTGTTTGGTGATGGCTGTGAAAGTTGGACCGTAAAGAAGGCTGAGCACCAAAGAATGGAGGCCTTTGAACTATGGCACCGGAGAAGACCCCTGCAAGTCACTTGGACTGCAAGGTGAACAAATAAGTCAGTCCTAGAGGAGATCTTGTCTGGAAAACAAGCTCCTTCTTAATTTCAGCAAAACAAAGGAACTGGTGGTGGACTTCAGTGTAAAACAGGAAAGAAACTATCAGACCCCGGTCATCAATGGA
>JAEANM010022791.1:0-11518 GCA_017656035.1 Myanophis thanlyinensis
CCCTGTCCATACTATCCCCTTGCCCTACTACCTCACGAGTGGTCGCATACACATTTCACTGCATTTCGTACTATGTAAGTCTGTGCATGTGATGAATAAAATTTGATTTGATTTGATTTGATTTTGATCCTAAACCAAAATAAATTGATTTTAAAGATCAAATTTACTAGATCCATGTTGAAAGTACATCTAAACACATGGATTAAAACACATAAATGACTGAAGAATTAGTATCACTCATTTTTGTGACTAGGATTCTTTTTCCTACAAAGGTGATTTGTATTTGCAAAACTCTGTCTGTTTTTGTATTAGTCATGGAAGTGACCCAGCCAGCATTCATGATGGTAAAGAGACCAGAGGCTGCCCATTTTGAGTGTAAAATCAAGAACATGGGTAATGCTGAAGATCTAAAAGTAACTTTATTTAAAGAAGAAGCCAATGGGTCCATTGAGATTTGTGCCTCAGCCTTTACTCACACTGGGATCTTATTAGGCAACAAGGAAAACCACAGATGCCAAGTTTATCCTGGTCGTGACTGGGTAAATGTAACACTTTTGGATCTACAATCAAGTGATACTGGTTTGTACATTTGTCAGATTGAACGGATATCCCCTCCACCCTACTATCCAGTCAAAGGAAATGGGACCCAGCTGTTTGTCATTGGTGAGTAGAAAAAAATCTAAATGTGCTTTTAAAAAATGTTGAGAAAAGGAATTCATGGATGTAGTTGATTGTTTGAAATTGACTAATATATTAGTTTGTGATCTCAGCAACATGCCTTGCATAAAGTTCCCTTATGTGTGTTTATCAAAGGCCATATAGCAGTATCTCTTAACCTAGGCAACCTGAAGATACTTGGGAGGACTTTAACTCCCAAAATTTCCCAGCCAGCGTGTTCCATCGTATAATAATTGAGTCGAATCAGGATTATTTCTTTGATTTTTTTTTTAGCATATTGAGCTCTGAGTTTATTAATAAAACTATTTCCAATCAACCATGCTAGCCAAATCCTCTGATTTAGCTAATTATGAGTATTTGTAAACCAAGCTACTTTTAGGAGCTTCATGCCACGTCACAATACAAGGAAAAGAAGGGTTCACTTTTACTGTATGGGGCATGATCCTCTCCCCAGAACTGGGTAGCTTTTCCCAAACCGAACTTGGGTTGCTTGAGAAGTCTTTCAGGTTGACTGGATAGTTCTTTACCTGCACAGAAGCATCAAAATACCATTAAGTTATTTTGATGCATTATGGAATCTGTTGTTGCTGCACCACTTTATTTATCTACATGGACATGTACAAATAATAGTTTTGACACATTCCCACCCCATGAAGCTTGCAGCCTAGCAAGGCATTTTTTGTTTAAAATGATCTTTTGAAGGTATCAAGATGAACTTAGACAAAGACATTGTAAAAAAAAATTCTCATTGTATTAAAATATGATTTGTTCAGTTTAATGCAACATTGCTAAGATTTGTTGTAGATTCAAATAATCTTTGAAATGATTTTTTTTTTAAACTTTCAGATATAGAGTCATGCCCAGATAAACATCTCTATCTTTGGATCCTAGTACCAGTAGCTTCTGGGTTGCTTGGATACAGCATTTTAATCACAATCTTCATTATGACAGAGGTAAGTATCATAACAGAACACTCCACATGGGAAGCGAATCAACAAGAATTGTTACTATAATGAACACAGAGGTGGGATTCAACCAGTTCGCGCCTATTCACTAGAACCAGTTGTTAACTTTTTAAGCAGTTCAGAGAACTGCTGGTTCAGCTGGTCATTAGGGCAGAGAACCAGTTGTTAAATTATTTGAATCCCACCACTGAATGAACATACATTTTAGAGTTAGGAGAATTTTTTACACACTGTGAGTATTTTAAGCTATATAAAACAAAGTCCTCCTCTGGATTCTGGGTTAGAAATTCTTATGATTAACAAAGAAACACCTCACGTCCTGCTGGCTATACATTCTGTGACTACCATGGTCAGTTTATGGTGCTGTGTCAAGTGCATAAAGGGACTTGAGGTTCTTTGAAGCTCTGAAAACTTCCATCGGTTACCTCTTGGCTTCAGTGATAATGATGGCATGAGTTTTTAACCACCATAATGAGGCTTCCGTGACAAAACTCCACCATCTGTTAAGGGAAAGGGAGGTGTATATCCTTGCTGGGAACAGAGAAACATCAGAAATATATTTGGTAAGTTGTACTGGTTCCTGAATATAGCTTAGAAAACTGAACTAGATATCAGTCTTCATCTTCCCCCACCTGCCGTAAATACTAGGAAATAGAGTCGCTTGCATTCTACCTGATGACATAAAAATGTAGCGTAATTCAAGTGAGATTTTAATTCCCCCTCTTTTAAAAATCATTTAAATGTTATTAAATAATGGTCAAATATTCTTAATCCAAGTGACTATGTATAATCAATAGTATTCATTTAATTGTCACCATTTTGGTGTCATACAGAGTAGCAAAGTCATTATTATATGGTGTCTTTAATGGTAACTAACTACATTTTCTTTTGTTCAATGAATATGATTGAATCAGGTGATCTGCTTAAATCTTACTGTGCAAAACCATCATCCTGGTGTTAAAAGTACTCATAATTGCTATTGCTTTATTTTATTGATATTATTTTTAAAGGACAGTTCATTAGGAAACAAAAGCAATTCTACATACACTTTCTGTCTTAAGACATTTTTACTATATTAATATCCAACAACAGGCATCTAAATGATAATATTTGTGAATTCTCTTCCTTGTCAAATCTAGTACATAAACTACCCATCTTGTTTCAAAGTACAATCCCGAGTCTGCCATAATTGGCATTTTATAATAACCAGCTGTGAATGTAGAGCTATATTTAATGAAAACTATTGGCAGATTATAGATATCAATTTATAAAAATCTAGAATAGCATTTAAAACCTTTCTTACATGTAGTTTCAGATAACATTTCTTTTATTTTACAGGTCAGAAAAAAACATTCTTTTTCTCCGGGGGCTTATGAGAAAATGATACCGATGTAATCAAAAAGAAAAGGACTTTAATGGAAAAAGGGAAAAAATGACTTCTATGAAGTATCAATGAAGAGAATGAATTTCCTAATAACTAGGAATGTAATTATACTTTCCAGCTTGGAGAATGAGAGGCAAGACTATGCATTAACATGTAAATGTGGAAATTAAATAACAAATCTATTGAATCATTGAATTCATTTGAATGCATCTATACCTTCCCCTAGACTAGAGCAAGGTCAATTTTCCTTGTGAAAAATTACCACAAATTCCTTTATAATAGCAATAGCCTTACATTTAGGGCCTCGTGTTACATTCAGTCCAATTAGTGGATAAAATATTTTGTGGCATGCTCCATTCCAGATTAGCTGGATTGGTTTCTGAGCTAAACTTTTCCATTGGCCAAATGTACTTGATTTTGGTCTTATCTTTTTACAACATTTGGATTTCTTATAGACATAAACCAAGGCAGAATGCAGAGGAAGCAGACATGATCAGTCCTTAACATAACCAACTAAATAAAATTATAGCAATCAAACCAAATCAGAATAAGGCCATGAAGCTTATACTCCAAAGATCCCATTTAGCTCTGACTATGAGATAAATTCAGGAATCAGAATAACAAACCTCCATCTGCCTTTACCCCAATTTCTCCTCACTTTAAGTATCCCCTTAACTGCTAGATGCGCATGCATTTATCACTACCAAATATATTTAGAGTCTTTGCTGCCTCACCAGCACAAGACTTACATTCTAAGACAAGAATTTTCTTTCTTTCCTGGAAGAGCTTCTCCTGTTACCTGATATGGCTCAAATATATGCCAGTCTTTTCTTTCTCTTCAAACACTTTCCTTCTTAGCATCTATTCTGAGTTTCTATACTTCATCCCCAACTTTGCTCCAATTTCCTTTTGCCATTCTGTTTAAGGAATGTTTGGAAAATAAAAGTGTTAAGTGTCAAAAGTATTGCAGTGATTGCCTGTTTTGCAAGCAAGTATAACTGCATGTGAGATGAACCACGGACAGAAAAATATTAATCAAGCTAACTAAAGATTCTGGCATTGAAGAGATTTTAAAAAAAGGAAAAAGTCTACATAATATACAAATGTTTATAATTATGCAAACATTACTGAAGCTAATGGAATATGTATTTGAGGAATTTTGATGGAAAAAGAGATTCCAAGGAGTGTATATCGATGTATTTTCTAGCAGTGGGAGGTTTTTTTTTGATGGTGTCCTTTTGTTTTATATATTTGCAGTCTTTTTGGCAAGATTTGTGACCTTGCCTCCTTCTAAAGCTGAGAGACAATGACTGGTCCAAGATCAGGTAGCAAGCTTCGTGCCTCAAGGGAGACTAGAAGTACAGTCTCCCAGCTTCTAGCCTGCTGCTTTAACCAAACACCAAATTGCCTCTACCTCTATTAAGTCATTGTTTAATCCCATTAGTTAGGTCATATGTAACTTTAAAGACACATATGGAAAGCACAAAGCAACATGTTTTGTCTCAAGAATTCAAGATAATTCTTGATGTACTTGAGAATCACTCTTTATTAGCTTGTGCATCCAATATATTTGTGTCCTTAACAGAAGTAGATTTTTGATTGCTTCTAAGAAGGCTCTTCAAACACTTTTAGGAAGTATTGGTAATGAAGTGTGTGGCTGGGATACAAAAGAGAGGGTGATGGTTCTTTAAAAAGAGTACAATGAAATGTTTACCAGAATTTAATCCAGATATTTATTTGGTGTATGTATAGTGTATCCTGCCTATTCTGTACATGTGTTTGTGTGGAGCAGGCAGGATATAAACAGATATATAAACACATGAGGATAGGGAAAACATGCAAGGAATTAATGTAAGTATGGGATGGGCAATTAGCACAAAATGAATTATACCTGACCAAAAAATGGTGAAAACGTGATCTGGTGATCTGGATGAGGAAGACCTTAAACTGAATGCAAGGGAGAGGAACAGAATGGAATGAAAACATTAAATGGGAGCTAATGAAAACTGTAAAGAAAGGAATTCAATTATAGACTTGAGCACTATAGAATGAAGGGGTGTTGCTGAAACTGAACATCTTAAACTGCTGAAAAAATTAATTAGAACCTTGATTCAAAATTAATGGTCTTCATAATTCATTCATTAATGCTCAGACTATGGGAAATGAACATGCTGAACCTCAGTTCTTATTAATAAAGTACAAATATTTAATTCCATAGGTAAAACAGAAACTTGCTAGGATGATTCTTATAATGGCAACTCTAGCAATTGAAGGATATAATTTTTTTTTGAAAGAAACAGAAGCAATTGAGAGGATGAATTATATGGTATTCTAAAATTATCCTTTCCTACTCAGAACTTCAGCTAAATAAACTTGGCAATGGTTCCAAACATTAGAATGTAAATCCATTATAGTGATGGAAACCTTTTAATTATTGTCACATTTGTTGGGAGATAAACTCTGCCAAGTTTAATTCTTCCAGAAAACTCCTGATTTCTCTTTCTCCTCCGCTAGAGGAGGAAAAACACAAGAGGATTTTCTCTCCATGATAGCAATCAGTAGAAAAGATGAAATTAAAGTGGAGATAACAGGCACATCGGCAAAAAGTGACCATATAATGCTAGAATTCTTGATTTTAAGGCAAGTTAAACCTGAACATAATCAAACATATACCCTGGACTTAAAAAAAAAGATGGTATCAATCAATTCAGAGATATGATGAGTAGGAACTTTATCATTGCCAATCCTAAACCTGGATGACAATGGAGAAAGACTGGATATTAAGCTAGAAACTGACTTTACAGGGGGTTTTTTTTCACTGCTGTTAAAGATCAACAGCAGTGTTATTAAATCAACCAGAACTGATTTAAGTCATTGGAGAGCAATCATTATCCAATATTTTGTACTCAACAAGTGGACCTAGGTGATAAATAGGTAAGTAGGTTCCAAGTAGAGTCCTTAGGGAGATGGGGCGGTATATAAATATGATAAATAAACAAATATGATAAATAAATAAATAAATAAAGGGCAGGAGAGATTAATAGAAAAAGAACTTAAAAGGATGGGAATTATTAAAGAAATGGTGTTAAAAACACAGCTGCAGACTAGTGGAGTGGGGGCAGGAAAAAATAACAGGATGGAGCAACGTGCCAATGCAGTTCTACAAAAGAACTAGTGTTGATTTGAAATTAAGAAGGACCTGTTCAGGAGATGGACAAAGGACCAGGTCACAAAAGAAGATTACAGAGGGGTAGCTTGGAAATATAGAGGTGGTGTTAGGAAAGCAACAATCTAGAACAGGGCTGTCAAACTTGCGGCCTGTGGGCCGGATGTATTACCCGCTGTCTACACCCATGCCATTTAATAAAGTGGGGAGAGTTGTGATATGTCACATGACTACAACACGCTGATATGAGTTTGACACCCCTGATCTAGAATGAACAGTGATTAATCAAAGAATCTAAGAATAAGAACAAATGCTTTTTAAAGGAAGCTTCTAAAGGGAAAAGAACAGAATCAGTATTCTATCTGAACAGTGATACAAACAAAAGGTGAATGGTTAATAAAGGAAATATCAGAAGTGTTATCACAATACAAGCTTCTCCAAGAGGAAAATATGGATTCCATCAGAATGGCAAAGAGTTGGATAAATGGGCATGACTAAAACCTGAGATCAGTAACACCTGATCGTGGAATTATTCTGCTGTTTGAATGAGTTTCACTCTCCTGGACCAGATTGTATTGTAACCTACAATACCAGACTGTATTGTAACCTAGGAAATTGATATAACTATATGATAGTCTGGTGGAACCTCATGTATTAAAGCAGGGGTCGGGAATCTTGGCTCTTTCATGACTCATGGACTTCAACTCCCAGAATTCGTGAGCCAACCATGCTGGCTCAGGAATTCTGGGAGTTGAAGTCCATGAGTCATGAAAGAGCCAAGGTTCCTGACCCCTGTATTAAAGGAATCCAGATGTTACACCGGATTTAAAGTTACCTAAGATTTTTGTTAAGCAAAGAAAATCAAATCCAGACAAATACTGAATCTTCTTATCACTTAAGAAAGTGATAGACACATTCAGTGCAAGATTTGCATCCCATTTTTCTACTTTATCAACCGGTAGGTGAAATAAATCGCAGTATCAGTTAATAATAATGTCCAAGAGGACCATAGTGCATGCTATCTTCTGATCTTGAATCTTGGGATTTGGGAACTCCCTCACTTTCAAAACAATTCAATCTGGATGTACTTTATATTTGAAGAAATAGCTGTTTTTAGAGCCTGGTCATAGTTCCTTTATTTGTAAAGTCAGGCAGTGGTGGGCATCTGAGCGACAGGCCTGTGAGAAAGAAGGATTTCTCTACAGGAGTCCTGTTAGGCAGCTGCCAGAGGGAGATCAAACTCTGCTGGAAATGTAGTTTTACAAAGGATCACATTAGGGAGCTCTACTGATGTAGCCACAAGCACTTAGCCCTGCCAAAGATGGAAGCTTGTTATCCTCCACAGAATTTATTTTTAAAAAATATATAAACATTTTTATGTATGATACATCTACTAGCCCAGGGGTGTTCAAATTTGACAACTCTTAAAGGTCCCATGCTGGCTGGGGAATTCTGGGAGTTGAAGTCCATAAGTCTTAAAGTTGCCAAGGCTGGACACTTCTGTACTAGCCCTTTTTTTCAGAATGGATTCTGCAAAGTTTTAACAAAATTACAAACTTTGAGATTTCATTTTGGGAATTATTTCCAAAATTAAAGGTAATTCCAAGCCAATTAGGTGTAGTGGTGAAAAAGCTGGCCTAGAAACTGGGATACTATGCGTTCCAGACCTCCCTCAGGCATGAAAGACTATTGGTAATCTTGTGTCAGTCCCTCTCTCTCAGCCCAACACACCTCATAGGACTGTTATTATGAGAAAAATAAGAGGCAGGAGCATTAGGCATGTTTGCACCTTGAGTTGACCAAAATGTTAAAAAGACAGGATAAAAAATAAATAATGATTTGTCATAGAAAACTCAACAATAGAATCAGTTACATATTCTTCTACCCCTAGCCTCTTTTGCATTATAATATCCAATGCATTCACCTCTGCTCTATATTTATAGATTATCTCTTAGTTTGGACATGCTTCCCAGACTGTAAAATTACCACTCTCCTTGTGGTTCTATAGGACTCTATAGGACTCATCAGCAGCTATCTCCCTCTTTTTTGAAGGAGGAATTTTATCTGTTGGTTTGTTTACAGTAATGTCCCAGTTCTCAGACTCTGGGCAGAAGTCAAGCAAGTACAACAGGATATATTTCCTGAATATTTTTAAACACGTTTCTTTCCTTTATTCTTATGCCTTGATTAGGGAACCGAAGATCCCACTGTGGGAAGCTTTAGGACTGTAATCCAAGTGCTGGTGTTACTTGTAATTTAAGTCCCAATTTTGTTTTTTTGTGTGTGATCAAAGGGAGTATCCAGAATTTCTGAAGAGGTGGATATCACTTGCTTAAGAGCCTTTCCCCAGAGAATTACTGGGGAAAGAATTGAATCCTCGTACAGAGACCATCTGATGAATTTTTGGCAGTACTGGCAATTTCCCAAGCATGGACTTCTTATGAGCAGAGCAAATGAAGGGAATGCCCAAAGGTTGCTTACTGCCACTGTTTGTGCTTTTGTGGAGGGGAACTCATGACACCATGAGGAGACATGGAAAACAACAACAATCCAAAACATTTTATTCCCCCCCCCAGTAAATACATACATGAACTTAACATAATGCTCCAACTGTTCAAAAGGTGAATAAAAAAAGAAAATATTTTCCTTGGCTAACCTCTGAAGCATGGTGAAGAAACCTTCTAAAGCTGCAGTGACCAAAAGGACACTCAGGGAATGGAGGAGAAGAGCGTGTCCAGGCTGTTGGCCCTGTTACTTAAATGAACAGCAGGATTTTCTGACCAAGGGGTTCTATGTCAGCATACTATATTTCATGCACAGAAACCAGCAGAAAGAACTTATTCTGGTCTTATGAGTAAAGTTATTTCACAAGTAAGTGTATATAAAATTATTATTATGCTAAGAATGAGAGTCAAAGGAGGCTTGCTGTTAAATGTTTCTTTCAAATGATGTTTTTCTCTTTTCTGCATCTCTGTCAAAGAGAGAGAGAGGTTGGGAGAGAGAAAGAAACAAAATGTTGCCTGTCATTCATTTAAAATACAAATGTCTAAATACGTATTATGGAAAAATAAATTCTTAAGAATAATTCATCTTCTTTTGTGTGTTATTCGGTGCAGTATCAAAAAATGGAAAGCAAAACTATGAATTCTATCAGTTTCTTCTGGTAAACAGCAGTACTGGAAATATTTAGCAGCTTCAGAACTGATGACTTGCAGATGAGAGAATATATTCTTATGATTTCCCAGCAGAATGAGCTAACTTTATAGGGTGTTTTTTTTTTTTTTGAAGATTTATCTTCTGTTGGTGCCAGTTCCTTAAAATGGTTCACAGGTATTTTCAGCATGGTGTCTGAACTGGAATTTTGACGTGATTACTTTTTAAAATTAGTTAAATGTTGAGGCCAAATGGTCTGGCTGCCAATAACTAAATCTTCTCCAGGCTGGATAAATATCTTGATTCAAAGTGATATACACAACAGTGGCCCCAGGAAAGAGTTTCTAACACAGACAATGAGAAGGACAATCTATGGAATATTTCCTGAAGATACCAATAACCACAAAAGGTTGTTTCTCTATGAGATGTTGTCCAGAAGCAAGAATAAAGGTAGATGATTTGCCCTTACGAATGTCACTGTTGCCATGTTGCAACTCTAAACAAGAAACGAATGTTGAAACAATACATCCCAATTACTGGGCCAGTTTGGAAGCACCAGTTCCTTTCTCACTCTTTCAAAGAGGCCCTAGGAGAGGGTTGTTCAACAAAGCAAGCTGAAAGTAAGAATTTATTATCTGAGAGGAATTTTGGTTAAGAAATAAAACCCTGGAGTCATTTGTCATAAAAAGCCATTTTTGTTATATGAACTGAGAACCAAGGTCAGTTCTAGAAGGTTCGTAAAGTCCTGCTTCCCCTGCCACAAATATGACAATTTGTCTATTTAACCCAGCCAATAGAAGGAGGGAAAAAAGATAACATACTATCATTTTTCTCATCTTTTTCTATGGCAATGCCTTAAATGTTTGAGATGGACACTCTGAATACTTAGGATGCTCATCTGATGCTGGAATTTCAATTAAACAGCACCCATCCACTTTCCCATAAAAAGAATTGCATCCGAACTCTGTATGGCAAGGTGAGAACACACTATAATACTCAGCAAGCAAAACAATTGGAGAGCAGGTACCCATGTGAACAATACAGGCAGAATGGGTACCCACAAATGTTTATCACAAGATGCCTGTGCAATATTCAGATGAGAGAAGGGAAGGAAAAAATATGTCCAACTATATGGCACACCCTACCATATATCAAAACTATTTTGGAAGTGGTGGAACGCAACATCTGAGAACTGCAAATGGGCATCATCCACTGCCTAGAAAATACCATACGAGTACCAATCATGCAATATAAAGATCATTTGGAGGTGGGAGATACTTCCAATATAATCTATCAGATCCCCCTGCATGGATTGACTATGTAGTACAGATGGGGAGGAAGCTAATCACCAGATTGTGAGAACATGAGTGAGCAGTTAGATGAGGAAACCTGAACTCATTGGTAGTCTCACACTGCAATGAACTTGCATGCATTCAATTTTGCAGCTCCTAAGATTGTTAACTGAGCAGGAACAAAAATAGCCAGAGAAATGATTGAAGCCTGGGAAATAGGCCCTTGTCAGTCAATAGGAGTGCTGATTTATCACCAGCTTAACAGGTATTTGGGAGCCAAGGTCACGGCAGCACAAAGAAACCACAACTAACAACTAAATCAACATCAACATCCTAGTTAACAGCTAAAAGTCACACACAATCAGGCATCATATAAATACAACATGTAGAACATCCCAGTGCACACATTCTGGAGAGAGAGAGCGGGAGAGGGAGAGGGAGAGGGAGAGAGAGAGAGAGAGAGACCCCAAAAGCTTGGAAGAAAAAAACTTTGCCTAGTGACCGACTCAGATTGGATCATTTCAATTAAACTATCCTAGGAGTGCCCTTTCCTTGGTATAAACTCAGTTTTCCAGTGCATAAATGTGATGGTAGGAGGAAGTTTACACTTTCAAAAGCATAAGTTACTAATATTGAGAAATGCTTAATTCTCTATTCTCTATTACCCTTTCCTTTTGTAGAAAAAGTTGGTACTGAATTGAAAGACTACTAGTGTGAGACGCTGTGAGAACACAGAGTAAAGGAAAATAAAAGAAGTCTCTAAATGCTCTGTGAAAGGAAAATCTACAATCTATCCTGGACCAACTGCCTTCATAAAAATTTCAAACGAAGTTGTAGCAAGCTTGTTTAGCCTTGTCTTTCTCAAATTGCTGATGACACC
>JAEANM010022792.1:0-11517 GCA_017656035.1 Myanophis thanlyinensis
TATGGCTCTTACTGAAATAAATTTCCAAATATTTTGCTTTCATGGCTTTCTGAGTCAAAAAGGTTCCCGACCCCTGTTGTAGAGTTTTATCTTTTCAGACAGACACACAAATGCATCTGTCACTCCATTGACTCATCAAACTACTAGATTTCACCACATTTCCTTGTTAAATATATATTCCCTGAGAAAGATCTTCTTTTTCTTGCAAGGTATGGATGCATTTGTATGCAGTAATAAATCATATTTTCTTAGAATTTTGGATTACAATATTCAACAGCAATTATAATGTTAGGATATTACTCAGGACAACCACTCGTCTGAAACGGTATAGGGCAGGGGTGTCAAACTCAAGCCCCCTGGGCTGGATCCAGCCCATGGGGTGCTTAAATCTGGCCCACGGGGCCAGCCTGGAAATATCAAAGGACCAGCCCGCAGTGTCTCTGCTGGCCAAAATGGGCCAGCGGGGTGGATGCATAGCCTGTTTTTGACCTCCCAGCCTCCAGTAGCACTCTGCCAGCCAAAAAGGAATCACACGGACACCCCACAACGCCTCCGCGTGGCCCATTTTCGGCTGGCAGAGTGCTGCAGGAGGATTGGATTGGACTGGATTACAATTATGTGCCTCATCTGGATAGAAAACAAACAACATCCTATGTTAATAGTATAGTTTAACACCAGATTTTACATATTGTAGTTCCATTTAATCTACAATCAACCCTACGGTCTGGCCTAGTACTTAATGGGTTTAAATTTGTCTTTAAATTATTTTTAAATTTTTAATCAATTTTAATTTTAACTGTTTTTACATTGGGTTTTAACTGATTGGCCACTTCTATTTGTATTTTTAATCTGGTTTTTAATTGTATATTTCTGTTTTTTATTGGGCTGTACACCGCCTCGAGTCCTTCAGGAGGGAGGCGGTATACAAATGCAATAAATAAATAAATAAATAAATAAAATCAACAATCTATAATTGACAGGCATTTCTATTCACTATCCTGGAAATTTACCTCTGCTGTTAGATCTTGTGATTATCATGTTATTTATGCTATTATATTCTTATTATTAGTTGAATGATAAAAAAATAAAATAGTATAAATTGCTTTTTCTGCCTGGAAAAGCAATTTACTATTAAACAAATCCCAGTGGTGGGATGCAACCGGTTTTATTACCGGTTCGGTGCACACATGCTTCTAAACTGCAAGTATTGAACTTACCGGAGGCAGCCTGGGTGAGTAGGAAGGCTACGGAGGGGCGGCAAACAACTGTTCCACGCAATTCAGCTGAGCTACAAAGGAAAAAAGGGGGATATAGGAGAGGATAGGGCAGGGGTGGGCGGGTGGGCGGAGCCAAATGCTCGTCGCCACTACCGGTTCGGTAGAACCAGTGTGTCCAGACTGAGTACCACCACTGGTCTCCATAAAACAATTGGAATTCTGATCCCCCACTGCAGTTTCATTGGTTGCATCATCTCAATCAGTTTTTAACCTATGACACGCTCCTCCTGTAGATGTTTGGTCTAATTGTCGAGGCACTGGCTAGAAACTGGGAGACCGGGAGTTCAAATCCTGCCATAGCCATGAAAGCCAGTTGGGTAACTTTAACAGAACAACAGAATTAGAAGAGACCTTGGGGAATCTTCTAGCCCAGGGGTCTCCAACCTTGGCAACTTTTAAGACTTGTGGACTTCAACTCCCAGAATTCCTCAGCCAGCAAAGCTCAGTCACTCAGTTCAACCCACCTCATGGGGTTGTGGTTGTTGGGGGGTAGGAAATAGGAGGAGGAAGGAGTATTAGGTGGGTTGCCACTTTATTTGTAAAAATAATAAAGGCAGGCTACAAATAGATAAAATGTTCGTTTCTGTTTTGTCTGTCTGCTGTTGAGGGCATAGCTAACTGTTCGTAATTTTAACTCTTATTTCATCCTTTTGAGCTGGCATGAACACCCATGTTTTTCTTCCCTCAAAGAGCCATATTTAGTTTTCATCTCGTCTTATGATCTGTTCCTGAAACCCAGCTATTTTACAGCCATGCCAAAGTTTTGGCTTGTTTATTTGGAATGACTCAGTGGAAAACGAAGGCTGGTGTAGCTCTTCATGCACTTGAGTTCATCTCCCTAACATTTGCTTTTTTCAGTCGGCTACTCTGTGACCCAGTGAAGATGTTTGTCTGTCTTCTTCGCCTGCTTCCTGGGATTTACAGAGGTCTCAAGACCAGGCCTTGTCTGGTGCCAACCATTGACCTTGCTCCGTCTAGACCCCACGGGGATAAAACCAGCTAAAATGAAGGCTAAACAAACCAGTCTGTCTTTCCAGGTAATCATCCATCATGGACGTGGTTGAAAACATTCCAAAATCTTGTTTTCAAAATTCTTCCTGGCTGTTAAAAACAGATTTACATGCTTTTTCTTCTCTGTACTTGAAGACAAAATAGTCCAGAGAGATGAGACATTTTCTAAGAAAGAACATAGGGGTCATGTTGTCTTGGTTCAGCCCCATTATCTCTTTACTTCCACGAGCCAGAAAAATGTAATGCGCCACATTTTTCTACAAGTGAGGTAATTCTTGCTAAATGGAGACCCTTTCGTAATTATTACTAATTCATAATTTCTAGGAAGGACAAGAACAATGGATGGAAGATTATTAAAGAAAGATCCAGCCTAGAGCTAAAGAGAAATTCCCTGACTGAACAATTAATCAGTGAAACGGTGTACCTCCAGAAATGGCTGGTCCTCCAATACTGGTGGTTTTTAAGAAGAGATTGGGCAGCCATTTTGTCCTGAACAGTATGGGGTCTCCTACTTGAGTAGGGGGTTGGAGTAGAAAAGTTCCAAGGCCCCTTCCAACCCTGTTCCTCTGCATTCGATAACAGTTTAACTTATCTGTCCTGAATATTTCACATAATGACCCTGCAAGGCAGCACGGGAATATTCTCATTTTCAATATAGCCAGTATTACAAGTCCTTAAATACAAGTAACTTGGCCAAATCCAGATGGCGAGTTTCCTGTTGTCTCTGAATCTGGCATTCTTACATTAATCAGGACGTGCAATTCCTATGTAACGGAGAGGGTGTTTTTAAGATAAATTTTAAGCAAATAAGTTTCCTTTCCTATCACCGTTATCTGTGTTTTCTGAATTTGTGATTAAGAGCTCTGGTGGCGCAGTGGTTGGAAGGCGGTATTGCAGGCTAACTCTGCCTCCAGGAGTTTGATCCTGACCAGCTCAAGGTTGACTCAGCCTTCCATCTTTCCGAGGTGGGTAAAATGAGGACCCAGATTGGGGCAGTAGGCTGATTCTATAAACTGCTTAGAGAGGGCTGGAAAGCACTATGGAGCAGTATATAATTATAGCAGTCTACATGCTATTGCTATCTCTAGATAGTAAAAACATGGACTTGAACGTGGCAAGGGTGATCCACAGAAGAGACAAAGCATCTGTTTGATTTCCATTCTGTTTCTGCTGTTTTTAAAGTAGGCCTTTCCCCTCTGTTGAAAAAGAAAGGCAGCAGCATTTTCCTTAAAAGAGGCTGTCTTTTGCATCTGTATGACTGATTGTTCCTTGGTATTTCTTTACAGACCAGTTAATCATATAGAGCTGTAAGTGATTAACTCTATTACGGTAGCTTGTTGTTTAGTACAATAATAGGAAGCGACTTTTTTCAAATGTGAGTAAAACACTCTTCCACTGCAATCTAGGTTTTAAAAGTATGCTTGCAACCAAAAGTTTGAACAACTCTATTGCGTAGAAGTAGCCACGAAGCAAATTTTCTCTCTTCCACCCTTCCTAGCAGTTTTTATATTATTACAGGATATTTAGGTCATTTGACATACTTAACATTGATTCGTTGAGCAATTTTTGTTCTTGTTTTTCTAAAAAAAAAACCAGGAGAAAAACCATTTTAAGTGTTCCTAAGTTCCTAGTTCAATCTTTTATAATGACAGAAACGTCATGGGGCTGATATTTTCACGCTGCAGGAGAACATGCAGCAATTTTGAGTACATAAACTATTTTGTACATTATTTTAAGAAAGGCTCAACCTATTGCAATTTTGGAAAAGTTGGTTCTCTGAGCCTGGAATTATCAAGAACGTTGAGTCATTGATTGAAATAAAATGATGTGTGTAATAGTAATATTGCATTATAAGTGGAATGAAAGGTAAATGCACAATAGGAGAAATTGTAGGAGGGCATTAAGAATTGTTCAAACTTAGAGAATGATGTTCCCAATGCAAAATTGTTAAAGATAACTGCATGCAATATGGTCTTTGTAAATGACCTCAAATCCGAGTCCCTTCTTGGGAGAGGGGCAGTATATAAATCTAATAAATAATAATAATAATAATAATAATAATAAATCCATAACTTTCTCACAGTTCTGCTTCAGATCCCTGTCATCTGATATTCCTAACGAAATTTCTCTTACAATACAAAAATCAGAAACTTTCGTTGATTTAATGGCAGATGGGAACTTCTCCAAAAGGATCATTAGGTTGCTTAGGTCTAAATTCTAGTTGCTATGACACCCCATTTCTTGAACATACCCAAATAAGGTAAAATAAAAGAGATCTCTTCTTCGCAGACCTTTAATTACGTGTATATACAATGAATGCCTTTGAAGAAAGGGAAAAATCTTCATTCCATAAGTGACAGTATTTAAAAGAGCAGAGCTTTCTGAGTAATGCAATCCATCGATTGGGGTGTCCAACCTTGGTAACTTTAAGACTTGTGGACTTCAATTCCCAGAATTCTCTAGCCAGCATAGCTGGCTGGGAAATTCTAAGAGTTGAAGTTCATAAGTCTTAAGGTTGCCAAGGTTAGACATCCGTTCATTGATCCTTGTTAAAACCCCGCAACCAGCACAGAATTATTTATCGTTTTATAGCTTAACAAGGCTGGGTTGATGATGCCTTTAAGCATGAAGAAACTCAATTTCTTGCACTGTCAGCTCTACAAAGATTTAGAACAAGAAATCAACATTTTCACTAGTTTTCAGTTCTGCTTAGGAGCCATGGGAAGATGCTGAAGCTTTTGGGAAAAAGCAGCAGCCCTAATGAAGTTTTTTGGAAAAGTGTATTGGTTTAAAATAGCAGTTCAGTTAAGAGACAATTTAACAGTCAAATGTCAGCACGGGTTGTCTTCAACCTGTTACCACAATTGAGGCCAAAATTTCTGTTGCTAAGTGAGACCGGTGAGTTTTGCACCATTTCATGACCTTCCTTGCCACCGCTGTTAAAGTGAATCACTGCAGTTGTGGAGGTAATCAGATGGTTGTTAAACGAATCTGGCTTCCCCCCCCCCCCCCCCATTGACTTGGCTTGTCAGCGGGTTGTAAAAGTAGATCTCTAGTAAATCTCAGGGCACTGCAACTGTCATAAATACGAGCTAGTTCCAAGTGTCTGAATTTTGATCGTCTCACCATGGGCATGCCGCGACGGTGATTAGTGCGAAAAACGATCCTAAGTCACTTTTCTCGGTGCTGTTGTAACTTTGAACAGTCATTAAACAAAGGGTTGTAAGTTGAGGACTGCCTGTATAAAAAGCACCATGGACCACATGTCTCTACGCCAGGGGTGTGAAACTCAGTTTCATTGAGGGCCACATCACAGTTGCGCTTGACCTCGGGGGGGGGGGGAGAATGAGGCCAGAGTGGGTGTGGCCAGCTTGATTCGTGTCGGGGGCGGTGCCTGTGGTGGCCCAAGAGCTCTACCAGAAAAAAACGGGCTCCTGAGCTCCATTTTTGGCTGCGACGGCTTCCTGCAACCCTCTGCCAGCAAAAACGGAGCTTGGGAGGGCCGCATACAGCCTTCCTGAACTCCCTTTTCGCTGGGAAAGGCACTGTGGGTCAGTCTTTCACTGTTTTCCAGGGCGGGCCCGCGGGCTAGATCTAAGCACCCTGCGGGCCACATCCGCCCCCCCAGGCCTTGAGTTTGACACCCCTGCTCTACACATACTGGAGCTGAGCTTAGCGGATCCCGCCAAGAAGGAACGGAAAGGATCCGAGTCTGCCTTCTCGTGTCTCGGAACCCCATTCAAAAATCATAGTGCTTTTACCCGGAGTCTATTCAAATTAGTTTCCCAAGGCCACCTCCTCGCTAAGTTACTCTGGGGGCTTACAAAGGGTTAAAAAAAAGCATCAGGCTATAAAACAGGAGGAATATGAAACACATAGAAAATACAAAACACCACGCCGGGGATAAAAATCCAGCCATTCACCTTTGGTAGTTTCCTGAAAGAATTGGATCTTTCGAAGCACGAGCCGAGCCATTCAGTTTATTAAACTAGTTTGGTTGCTGTTCTCGGAAATCTCGTTCATTAAATCCACAAATCCCACTAAATGGCCGTAACAAGGAAAGCATTTACAAATAATAATAATTTTTTAAAACCCAGTCGACTGAAAAGGCTCGCTGAAAAAAAAAAATACAGCACTAAAGAGAATACTGCAGCCGGTACTACTATTCTTCCTATATTCTTCGGGGAACAGGATACCATAACCTAGAAACGATTAATTTAATGTATTCGTACAATTGTCATGCAACAATTAAGTATGGTTTTAGAACAGTAAATGGCTTTAATTGTTATTTATTCATTGTTTCCTTTTAGATGTTGTACACCGCCCCGAGTCCCTTCTCGGGAGAGGGGCAGTTTATAAATCCAAATAAATAAATAAATACTTAAGAATGCATATAAGAATCTTAGAATGTAAGGCCACTAGTGACGAATACAATTATATCCTTTTAATTTAAGTGAGGCGTATTTGTGTTTTTAACCTATAACATCTGTCCTGTCACATGAAATATATAGCATTTTCTTGGAAATCCACATTTTTTGGGGAGTGAGGGGAAGAAACAAGGGACAGCTTGTTCTGTTGATTTGCCCTGGAAGGAGGCTTCAAGCAGAGAGGTCAGGCGAGCAGAACGCATCATCAAGCGATTGCTGCATGTTATAAACTCTTGGGACCTGCTCCCGATTCTGTTTTGAAATTTGCATGTCTGTGCTGTTGCGTTGCTAGACCTTGTCTCCGCAGCGTGATTTGCAAATCGGCTGCGAATACAATTTTAGCTGATCCTTTTAGCTGAAGGACATTGGCCTGGCTGGCAGGGATCATCATCATCATCTTTCCAAAGCCCTAGGAAAAGGAGAAATGATGCAGTTTTGCAGAGTTCATCATTACTTCAGCCTTGCTGGCATTCAGTTTCATTCTGGCTTGGCCACACTGGGTCCCCTTTCGTAGCCAGACACTGAGTCATCTCAGAGACTTTGCTTCTACAGAAACTCAGGAGAAAATGCTTTGTCATGAGGCCACTTAATGGGGGCCTATTTAAACATCTCCAGCAATTTTCCTAAGAGTTTCAGATCCATGCTTTTCAAACAGGGCTGGGCGGTTGACCCCAAGAATAAGTCCCCAACTATAGGTAGTCCTTGACTTAACGACAACAATTGATCGCAAAATTTCTGTTGCTAAATGAGACAGTTGCTAAGTCCGTTTTGCCCCGTTTTTGCCACCTGTCTTGCCACCGTTATTACGTGAACCACTGCAGTTGTTAAATTAGTAATACGGTTCTTAAGTGAATCTGGCTTCCCCGTTGACTTTGCTGGTCAAAAGTTGATTATATGACCACTGCACCCATCATAAATGTGAACCAGTGGTCAAACACCTGATCATATGATCATGGGGATGCTGCAATGGTCGTAAGTGTGAAAACCGGTTATAAATCACATTTTTCAGTGCCATTCTAACTTTGAGCGGTCACTGAATGAATGGTTGTAAATCGAGGATTACTCTGTAGTCACTCTCTGGGACATCTTTCCTAACAAGAGGTTCTCATTTTAGGAGGGATGAGCTCAGAGTTAATGCCAAACTTATGTTTTGTGCATCCCATAGTTAAGACCGCACGTGGTGATTTCATACTGTAATGCTCTCTCTCTGCATTGAATTCCTGCTTGATTGGCACTTAAGAGTTTAATGGAAGGTCTGTGCCACACATTTCCCCATAATCCATACTGTCCTTAGAGCAGGGACCTTCTGTGGCTAATTGGTTGAGCTGACATGGATCAGTGCCTAGTCAGCTCGATATAAATATTTTAAATAAAAACATGCTCGGATGAAACGTTCAATTTTCTAAAGAAACTGCAATCCAGCTTCGATTTGACAAGTGAGGGGAAACAGCCTTGGTTTGGCTCAGACTAAAAGCCTCATTGGCTGGGGAATTCTGGGAGTTGAAGTTCATCCCCCCCACCTCAAGTCACTGAGGTTGAGAAATGCTACAGAGGACTGCAATGACTAAGAAGAAATCTTGGCAAACCAAGAGGCAAGGAAGTACATACATGTCATATTTTGAAGCGTCTGAAGGTTGAGGCGTCTGAAGGAACGGGCTGGAGAATGAGATTTGTAAGAAAAGGGGGTAGGGATGGGAAGTTGTAAGGGCTAAACATATTTTAGTAATCTGCTTGGGAAGTGACTAAGGCATGAAGTGAACGTGAGCCTCTCAATCCAAGGCATGGCTACAATTATGTGCAACAAGCTGTGTGTGAACGATCTCCTGCTCACAACTGCTACCCATTCCACAAAGAGGAAGTAGGACCCTGCACACTGTTTTTAACAGAATAACAGCGTTGCAAGGGACCTTGGAGGTCTTTGTCCAACTCCCTGCTCATGCAGGAGACCTTATAGCCGTGATTGCGAACCTACGGCACGGGTGCCACAGGTGGCACGCAGAGCCATCTTGCTGGACACACAAGCTGTTGGCCAACTTACTTCTAGCTGAACATGCACATGCGACGGTACATGCTTGCATGCACGACTGCAGAGACCCAGCTGATCTTTGGGCGTCCGCTATGCATTGCAGCAGGAAATCCAGCTGGTCTTTGGAGCTCTCCTGCGCATGCACATACAATTGCTGATATGTGTGTGTGTGCCTGCGCGCAGCACGTGTGCATTACACATGCAAAAGTTGCGGTTGCACATAGAGGAGCCATACGCAAGTGCGGATGGCACACGCAAAGCATGTACTTTTTGGCACTCAGTAAGTAAAAGGTTCACCACCACTGTTCTAGAGTCTCAACATCTTTTTAATAGCGTGATTTTCTTTGAGCAGGGTAGCCCCTTTCTGAACAAGAGGTAGGAAGAACTCCACTCAATGTTGCTAGGGTTGAACTAGATCCCTGTTGCATCCTGACACTCCAGAAATTTTAATAGCATCACTTGGGGGCTGCCAAAAGTAGAGATATAAAGCTGGACATCATCAGACATGATGAAACCTCATCCTATTCATTGGCTGCTCTTACCCAGCGGCTTCCTGTGGATATTAAACAGGAACGGAGAGAGTTTGAAACCCTGCAGGACCCCCAAAGCTTGGGTCCTGGGCTTGTGCTCTTTCTCCACCTCCCATCAACACTAACTGGAAGCAGCCCTCAAATTTGCAAACTGGGGGAGCTTGAAACCTTGGCGGCCGAAATTCTGTCGATCGCAACTTCTGCTCCCACCGCATCCCTGTGATCCAAGGAGCAGTTTTATGGGAGTTGAATTTCACATCTTCACTTCTACCTTCAAACCATTCTTGACTTGCCAGTTGTAGTCCTAAAGAAGTGACGAGCAGCACTTGAGCTAATTTCATCCCTTCTGCTCAGGTTACTCAGTTGTCCTCCTGATGTCTCCAGGTGTCCCTAATGATAGAAACCCTCGGGATGTAAAATTGGGGTGGATAAAGGCAGTTTTTCCTTATCTCGTAGGTCATTGTGGGGCTCCACATTTATAAGGGTCCCATGACTCTGCACTAGGGACTCTGGAAAGACAGCAGTCATGGCAAACTAACAAAACACACCCAGTCCTAGCTTTAAGACAGCTTCTTCCTCCATCGCTATCAGGGTTTGTGTGTGTGTGTGTTTTGCTTTGCTTGTTGTCTCTCTCAGAAAAATGAACTCTCAAAGGCTTTGCTCTTGTCTCGTTTTTCTGGAACAGAAACACCACATTTCATTTTTTTTCCCTCTGATTTTTGACATCTGCCCTTCTGAACCCAGGCAGCAAGTCCCTGTTTGCTTCTGGGACCTTCGGTTACTTAGAAGTGAATCGGGCACGTACATTTTCCAATACACAAAAGATTATGGAGCCAAAGGTCTGTTGCCTCCCATCGGGGGCGTTAGTCAGCATGTCCTGAACTAAGACAGATAAGGACCCACTTCCTAAGCTGGCCTGATCAGAAAGTTAACAGCTGGTGACACCAAGTCTGTCTCTAGTTTCTTAAGTAATTGTTATCATTCTGTAATATTTACAGGTCTGGCTCAGATTAAAACGTCCAGAATCGAGAATGCCTTCCTTTGCAGAGTTTTGCAATGGCTTGCCCCAGACGTTTGCTGTGGAGAAGGTCTCTGCTGGAAGCAAAAATGGGGGGTGGGGGGCTTGGACAAGGAAAAGGAGAGGTCCACATTGACGTCTGCAGCCAAAATGGACTCCTGAGAAATTTTTCTTCCGATGAGCAGAAAAGGAGTTTTCTTGATTTGTCAGGTCAAGGCAGAGAGGGCTCCCTTGTTTTCCCTCCCCCAGGCAGCAGGGGGTCTTGATGGGTGCTGGGGTGGGTGCCAGCCCTCACCTTTCACCCAGTGGGCAGTGGCTTACTGGTCTCTTTGCTGTGATGCTCCATGGAGGATGGTGTGTGTAGCTTCTGGATTAGAAAAAAATCTTGCTCGATGATGACTCACCGGCAGCTGCTCCTTCAGCTCCTCTCCACATGAAAAGGGCTTTTTAACGCCACCCCAAAACAGAAGCTATTTTTAAATGAGAAAAGAGCCTTTCAGCCTGCAGAAGAGAGGTTTACTTAATCTCTGATGTGTAAATGTGGTAGAAGAACAGTCCCTTGCACACTCAGCCTCCAGATTAGTTTATACACACATCCCATCCTCTCTCTCTCTCTCTCTCTCCCTCCCTCCCTTCACTCACCCACCCCCTTTTTTGCATCTGACAGAAGTGAGCTGCAGTTTATGACTTTTAATAAAAAATGTGAGTCAGAAAAGGTGCTACCAGATTCTTTGTGTAAAACTGAATACAGGTTATAGCCAAGGTGACTTTGGCAAACGAGTCAGTGAAACTGGGCATATAGAATGGTTGCACTTTAACCTGAATCTCACTGTTGTTTCTATTTCTAAACAAATGGTTTTGTTGAAGTTTGTTCTTTGCAACATCTAGGCCAGCAGGTGGCATCATCTTACCTTTTCCAGTTGCTCCATGCATGCATTGTGGACCACAATCTTGCAGGCAGCACATTTCCTTCGAACAGCTGACTTCTGAAACATTAACAGAAAAAGAACAAAGCAAAGGGAAATGTCCATTTGTCCCAGAAGGTACGTGTATAATAAACATTCTCTATTCTTAATTACGTTATACTCAAATATATGTGCAAAAACGTATATTCAATAACAAAATGTTGTTGGTGAGTCAGTTTTTATTCTTCTTGCCAGACAAAAAGAGCAAAGTTTTGCTATGGTCTCTCTCCCTCCTTCCCTCCCTCTCCCTCTCCCGCTCCCCC